>PVKE010022018.1:10973-26028 GCA_004027555.1 Craseonycteris thonglongyai
ATATATATATATATATATATATTAACATCCTGCTACAGCCACAAAAGTAGTTCTCATGTGGAAACAACGCTCAGATTGTTTGAATCTCTGACTCTGGTGGTTTTATTCCCTTATCTTTTTTATTTCTAAAATAACTTCAGAAAAAGTAATGAAAAACACAATAGCAATAAAAACTGTAGGAGAAAATAAGAAACTTACAAATACACTCTAAGAAGTAAATTCAGGGGGAAGCCAGGATGGCTCAGTGGGATAAGCTCTCACTTTGCAGCCCTGGGGACCAGGGATCTAGTCCCAGCACTGGCTCCTGCAGATCCATGTGCTGAACTTGGGTGTGCTTCTCATGCGGGAGGTTCCAGCCTAGTTCCTGCCTTGTGCAGCCCCCACGCACCAGTGTGAAATCAAACCATGTCAAAAACTGATGATGTACAACTATGGAGACTGCTCTGGGCCCTCCCCCCTTTCTCTGTCTTTCTCTGTCTCTGTCTCTCTCTGTCTGTGTCAAAAACAATAAAATAAATCTTAAAGAAATAAAATAAAAAGAAAAGAAAATTTTGATTTTAAAGTTAGTCTGCTGTGTGCTTAGGGGAAAAAAAAAGCAAGGAAAGGAAAAAATGAAATTCATGTATAATTTTAGCACCAAATGAGGAAACTAAAAAACTATGTATCATTCTCAGTGGCGTTTCCAAGCACCACAAGAAACATTAAGAATTATTAAATTCCCAATTACTGCCAACCATACATATGTTTTTCACAGATGGAAAACAAAGTCGAAAATCAACCAGGATAAGTGAGCAAATATAGATGCACTTTAAGGCTTTTCCAACCCATGTCTCCCAAAGGGGTCAAGCAATTGAAAAGCTGAGCTAACAAGGGAAGATTTCCCACGGGGAAATGCCTTCAAGAAACACTGTTCATCTGCAGTTACTCAGAGCTCCAGCAGTGAAACAAAGGTCCAGCAGGCCAGGTTCAAAGCAACCTGAACAGTGGACAAGGGCCCAGTGTATTTTAAACAAGATGACCCTTTATTGACAAAAGCAACTGGCACTAACATCCCACACTCCGCAAGTCACGCAACTGCAGAAATTCTCAAGAACCGCCTTTGTTTTTTGTTTTTTTTCCCTATTTGTGGCTCCTTTGCCTAAAATAGAACAGGCTTAATAAAAATTGTGGGAAACACAGGATGAAAAAAAAAATTAAAGTTCTGACAAATTAGATATTTTGTTCAAGGCCACATAGCTAGTAAGTCTTAATTCCTTCTCCACTGTTCTCTGGACTTTTCCCACCTGCCACTTTTTCTGACTAACTTCACACACAAGAAGATCACAAGCCCAAATCACCACATGCTATTAATCACTGATTTTCATGGACGATCACAGAATGAAACCTAACTGTGAATAGATAGCTTATGATAATAGTCCTTTCTCTTTCTTTACCTCTTCACAATGTTATTTTGCAGCTTCTCCCATCAGGCTGACTTGCTTTGGCCAATGAAAATTAAGAGGCATTGGGATCTGACTGCTTCCACTTGCTGTCTTTGAACTCTATATCAACCATGTGAATGAGCTTGGGTTAGCCTGAACTCCTACCACTACCACCCAATTCAAATTTATGACTCAATTTCAAGAGTCAGAGAGGGTACGTGACTTGCCCAAAAGAAAACAGCACGTATCAAGGCAACATCAGTATTAAAAGCTTGTCTTGACTCTGCTTTAGCGCTTCTTCCACTACAACCTATAAAAATCCCATTTAATTGGGTTAAACAAATATTAGTTAAAAAATAAATCCATAATAGGATCTCTACTCTACACTTGTCTCTCAAGTCCCAGGCCCACATTTTCAATAATTTACTGAATATCACCACCGTAATAACCCCCTTTCCTCAAATTCAAGTTAAATTTTATATCCAAAATCAAGCACCTCAGTTTGTTTTTGTTGTTGTCATTGTTGTTTTGTTGTTATTTTTCATTTTTATTTTATTTTCTGAAATTTATAGTGACAGAAAGACAGGGTTCAAATCCCAATTCAATCTCTTAATTGGCTATTGTAACCTTTGTAACCCAGGGTAGAACTAGCTGCAATTACAAATCTCTTTGACTTGATCTTCCCTATGATTAATTTGCTACCTAAAAAATAACTTCCACTATGAGAGAAAACAAAAAAGAAAGAAAGAAAGAAAGAAAGAAGAAAGAAAGAAAGAAAGAAAGAAAGAAAGAAAGAAAGAAAGAAAGAAAGAAAGAAAGAAAGAAAGAAAGAAAGGAAAAGAAAAAAGAAAGAAAGGATATTAGTTAGCCTAACCAACATTTCTGGAAAAATAGTCAGTGGAGCTTCACAAAGACACTTCCTAAAAATGTATCTACAAGTTACAGGATGTGGTTTTTTTTTAGATGTGACATGCCACAAGAAAAGCACCAAGAACCGTTGTTTCTGCAACTTATTATACTGTTTAATTAGAATATGTCAAAGAAGCAGCTTAAGCAGCAGTTATCAAAAGGGCATAAATATTTTAGTATCGACCCTTCTGCTCCAGAACTTAAATATAACTTTTTTTAAAAGGTCCAGGAAAATACCAGAGTGAATGGTTACCTTATCATATGAGCTAGTGGGCTGGACAAACAGTAGTCAGACTCATAGACCAGCCCAGGATAGAGGCATGTTGGCAGATGTCTGTCTGGGGAGATTCATTCCCCCACCGCCCCCCCGCCTATACACACACCACTCAGGCAATTAGCTGAATAGTTTACTCCTAATTTATCTTAAATTTATTATCTAATATATTCAAACTTATAATTACTCTAGCCAAGAGAATTCACAGGTGAAAAACAGATGATCTTTGGGTATAGTGACAATTTTTGCTGGTAGTAGCTATAATACAAATGAAACAACATAGCTTAGTATGTTTTGCTGATATATTGTAATTGCTGCTACTTATGAGGGAAGTAAATTTTCCTTGTCCCACAGTGCCTCACTATAAGGGCTGTCTAACACTATCTTATTTTCTGAGTAACTTAGCAAAAGCTGCCACTTTACTGGATTTGTAAAGCTGGACCCTAAAAACCAAGTTTAAACAAGAAGACCAAGACACTTTAGGTAGGACACAACCAAGTCCCCAATCCCTGCTGCTCCAGATTCAGTCAGGATCATTCATCAGGATATTTTCATGGACTGTAACCAAGACCCATCACGGCTTGTCAGCAAGGTCTGAGATGAAATTTCCTCTGGAAACATAAAGGCCAGCCTAGCTCAAGAGACAGAGTGCTCGCAGGGACACAGTGTTATCAGTACAGTTAGCCTCCATATTAGACACCCCTCCTCACACAGAAGCCACACCCATCCATATGCTTGCTGTCTATGGATGCTTTTGCACTACAGCATTGGATAGTCACAACAGAGACCATACAACCTGCAAAGCCTGAAATATTTACTATCTGGCTTATTCCAGGAACTGCATGTTGACCTCTGCTTTAGGGAATGGTGCTCGAGCTTGTGATATTACTGAAAAAGCTGTATCTTTGAAGGATAATCCGGGAGCAGCATTAAGCACACACTGCTATCTGAACTACCAAGGACATCACTGAGGACTGTCCAAAGTCATACAGCTGGTAAGTGGCAGGACAAGGGCTCAAAACAAATATAAACTAGCTTTCATCAGGGAAGAATTGAGTGCAAATGATTGCAACCAACCCAGGCTTGCATCCTGAGTATTTCTCCTGGGAGTTACAACAAAGAAGTCATCCTCTATAAAGGATGTGTCCTGTGGGACCCTTTGTACAATTTGCGAGCTTTATAACCCATGAAGCCTGTTTGGGGAGGTTGTGAAAGTCAAGTATTTTCAATGATTTTACAAGATTTACAACAACTAAGATGGTGGACCAGTTGTTGATTTATTGCCCCCAGCTTCAAAGTCACTGGGCTCTTCAAGCCTTTGTCCTTTATAGTGAGTGCAATGTTAAGGTTTGTCAGTAGAGGGCGCTGGTGGGACATCGCAGGAAGCAGGGAGTCCCACCTTCACTATCTGCCAGTGAGACACTTGGGTGGACTGTTCCATGCCACTACGCCTCAAAGGCATACCCAAAGTAGGCAGTGCCACAGTGACTTCGCAGCCTGTGCACAGGCCCAGAGACTACCTTGCTGCAGCTCTCCGGTTGCAGGCTCTGTATGCTCCCAGCCTCCAGCTGTGGCACCTCCCCAGCTTCTTCTGGGCTCCTAACTCCTGGCCTCGGCTCACTTGCACACGGTAGGATTGTTGCTGTTTGTCCAGTTATTGTGAACTAGGTCTGGCTCCTACAACCCAGTAAACTTCTCCATCACCCAGAGCACTGCAACCAGACCTTCTTCAGTGAGGGCTGAACACACACCCTTTCGCATCTGTCAGTCCAAAGGTAGCATTGAGAGTTCTTTTTCCGTCCTTACACATACTAAATTATCACTTAGTACTAATAATTCTTTATATTAAACTTCCCCCATGTTTCTATCATTGAACACAGTGATTGAATGAAAACTAATTTAGAGAAAAAAAGTCAGCCAGTGATAGGAAAGTGCTATAGATATCACAAAATCACCCTGAGAGACCACATATTTTACTTCTTTGAATGTCTCTCAGAATATCAAACTACATTGTAAGACATGAAAAACAATAGCAGGGGAAGACAGGATGGCTCAGCGGGTTAATCGCTCACTTTGCAGCCCTGGGAACCGAGGATGCAGTCCCAGCTCCTGCCCATGTGAACCCATCTGCTTCCTATGTGGAAGGTCCCCAATTTCATTCAGCCCCCTTAGCTTGGCCCCTGGCTCAAGAGGCATGCTTCCTATGGGGGAGGCCCCCAGCCCAGTTCCTGCCCTGCGAGGCTTCTGCCCACCTGTGTGGAATGAAACCATGTTGAAAACTGATGACGAACAACTTTGGAGACAGCTCCAGGCCCTCCCCCTTCTCTCTGTCTCCCTCTGTCTCTGTCTATGTTAGAAACAATAAAAATATATATATAAATTTTGGAAAAACAACAAGAAAACAATATATGCCATCAAAAGCTATTCATTAATGAAGGAAGGAATGGACAAGTAAATAAACTCAACTATGATTGAGAAATAAAGTGCAATGGGGGTTTAAGTGGGTAACCTAAAAAACATAGGCCATTCACACAGAAACTTTGCAGTTTGGCTGATACCATAAAACACTGCATACAACATGTCAAACCTGTCTCCAAAATGCAGCATTTTTCTAAGTTTATATAAGTTAGGCCTATCCGTATTAGAATATCTCATTCTCAATTCTCTTCCAATTCAGCATCCATATGTCACCAAAGCAACTCACAGCCCATAATAAACAATCAGCTTTTATTAAGAGAATTGCAAAAAGGAAGCTTTTGGGGTTTTTCTTTAATACTCTTATTTTTTCATTATGAGAACATGGCATTTTAAATGCACACCTCCACAAATTAGGCCACATGAGCTATAGAGGCCTCCAAGAACCCAATGTTTTTGTGTCAGAATATGTAACTTCAATCCAATTGCCTCCTCCCCCAACATCTGACAATGACACATCAAAAGTCTTGATAACATGAATGCTGACAGCAAATAAAAAGAAGTGAGAATGTATCTTGTCCTTACCACATGCTAACTACAATCCCCAGAGGCCTTATTACAAGAACCTCCTTCCAGGTTTTAGATTATAAAGTGTGATGTCTAGGGAGGGTACATGGCTCTGCCAGGCATAAAGTTGTCACCAGCTAACTAGCCACATTATCCATATGCATTGATACTGCACATTGGCACAGTATTTTTATTTCTTCCTTTGAAATAAAGAAAACTAATATGAGTTGGGCTCTTACTATATCCTAGGGACTATTTGGTATTTCATGTGATTACTATTAATGTTTCTATTAGTTCTTCAGAATAGGTGAAATACAGAGACACAAAGAGATTAGAGGTTCTGAGAGAATTCTCTTGATAAGAGAAAAGTTTAGACAGGCCTGAAGGTTCATCTTTCCCCCATTTTTAGTGGCTTAACAAAAAGCAAAGTCAGCAGGACTGGGTGATTTCAACCAAAAAACAGGGCATTACCAGCCCAAGTCCTGGGCTCCCCTGTCTTCACGCCAAGAAGCTCTCTGTGCCATGTAGTTGCATAGATATTCTCCTTCCCTCAAACTTATCAATATAAGGACATTAATGGAACACGGCCATGGGGCTGCACACCTCTAGACCTGACCCAAACTGCAAAAGTATGGGCATTCAGGGGATTGCTTGCACTCTACGACTCTACTTCTGAATCCCATCCCTAACCCCCCAATAAACTCAATATTATTTCAATCTTATGGTACTATAGGTGTGTGATCATGTATGCCCCCTTCACATGTTATTTCCCAAGGCCCGAGGATTGGAATCGCTTTTCTGGCTTTTAAGCTCTTCCTTCCACAATGCTGTGTGCATGTGTGTATAAAAGTCTTGGCAATTATTATCAGCACTACCCTTACAACTTGGATTTTTTTGTGTTAAATAAGGCAAGTGATTGCATTCTTACAGGTTTCTGCTCAGTCATGAGTTGGACTGGGAAGAAGGTGACAACTGTAGCCATTGTTTTTCAATGCTGCTCTGATGACTCTCTCCTAATTAGCACTTTTGCTATTAGAATTCTGCAATACGTTCCCAGAAAATATTTTTATTAATCCATGCTATCAAAATCAAAAAAGTTTAAAAGGGTAAAATATTTAGATAAACACTTCACAAAAATTAAAAATATAGAAATGGTCAATAAACATAAGTAATAGTGCTCAGCATCATTATTCTTCAGGAAAATGCAACTTAAAACTAAGTTGAGGGGATGCTGGGGTAGCTCACCTGTTGAGCCCTTGCCTTGCAATCACAAGTTCCCAGGTTGGATGAACTAAGGAGCAACTGGTAACTGCCAGAATGGCTCAGCAGTGAAAGTTCTCACCTCCCAGGTGGGAGGCCCCTGGTTTCATTCCCACCACCTCTGGCCACACATCCACTTTTGTGGAATGAAACTATGTCACAATTAATGGTTACACCTATAGAGACTTCCCTGGGCCTTTCCCCCTGCTCTCTCTTCTTCTCTCAAACAAAATATATATTTAAAATACATACATACATACACACATAAAAAAAAAAAAACTAAGCTGAAATACCACTAGACATACTCCAGAAGGATGAAACTTTAAAAAGACTGAAAATATTAAGTGTTAAGAAGGTTGGGTAGTTTCTGATAAAGTTGCAGACATGCTTACTCTGTGACTCAATGATTCCATTTCTAAGTACTTACTCAAGAGAAACAAAAACATAAGTCTGCAAAAATATGTGTCAAAAATAGCTATAGCAACTATATTTATAACAGCCAAAGTTTGGAAACAGGCTGGGTGTCCATGAACAAGAGAATCATAGATAAATAAATTGTGGCCTAGCTATATATTGGAATGCTACTCAGCAATGAGAAGTATTAAACTTCCGACACACACGTACACTATGGGCAAATCTCACAGACACATTGCATAGCAAAAAAGCCAGGTACAAAAGAGCACATGCCATTTGATTCCTTTTACATGAAATTGTAAAATAGACAAAACTAATCTATGGTGTCAGAGGTCAGAATAGTGATTACCTTGGTGGGTTATTGATTGGAAAGGGACAAAATGGGATCTTCTGAGGTGGTGAAAATGTCCCATCAATTGATCAGGATGATGCTCACTTGGGGGGTATATTTGTAAAATTTCTTTAGCTAAACAATTAAGATAATATATTCTATTCTATTAACAAAGAGATAAATGTGTGGACACATTGTATAAAGGGCTATGAAGAACCAGTGTAAAGATAAAGCTCATAGCAAGTAGTAGAGATGACAGAAGAACTTCCAAAACAAACTCCCGACAGATATCACAATTCTGTAACAGAAAGTAGGCCTTTCTTATCACACAGAGGAAGGCAAGTGGCAAGGCAGCTTGTGTCCCTAATGGACACCAGAGTCTCTGCTCAGCAGACTGTGTGGAATTTGGGGTGTTCATTTAGACACTGAATCATAGCTCATGGGGACGAGAGTCCTTCAGCAGCTCAGAATTTAAATAATGGTGTGTCAACATCTGCCTCCAATGACTCAGATTTAATCTTAGCAGCGACCTTCTAAACTTGCAGGATTATTAGAGCCAGCCACACAGACACAAAGAATATTAAAGTTGTTTGTCAAAAACTTCTCTGCTTCTGTCAAGAAAAACTTCCAGAAAAGAGGAACACACATGCTCAAAACAGAAGAACCTCCAACTGGATATAGAAGGAGTAAGATGCCACTTAAACCTATTTTGTCAAGAATGATAAATTGGAAGGAGTAAATGTCTGCATTGGCAGCTTTAAAGGAATTCAATATTTTTTATGGAACCCAGAGTCACTGGTTGTAATGCTTCAAAATTAAAATTATATGTCTCTTAGATACACTCTTATCTTTTCACCTTGTGCTAAAGTCAAAATTCCTAAGTGATTGGCTCAAATTATATTAGACTTGTGTTCAGGAATCTGATTTCTTATCCTAGTTTGTTGGTTGCTAGCACAGGTGCTTAGACAAGACACATCAGCGTCTCTGAGCCTCAGTTTCCTCATCGGTAAAATGGAAATAAGTATTGGGGAAGTAATATTGAGATAACATACTAGCAGAGGTTACAGTGAGGCTAGAGAATCCCTGTAGCAGGTATTCAGCAGTCATGAGCTGCAGTCAGAACCTCAGCACTATGCAGCCTTACTTCATCCCATCCTGAAAGCAGGCCCTCAAAGGCATCGACCTCAAGGACTACTGGAAACAAGCTTCACCAGGGCTGTGGAGTTGACCAGTTGGTCACCCTTCCAAAGGCTCTTAGAGTCCAAACTTTGACAGTGTATTAAGGACCAGATAAGCTTCAAGCCATTTTAAATTGAACTGGTTTCTTGCAGCCTCACTATACCTCTGGGAAGCCTCAAGGCCCTATAGTAGTTGAGAAAGCTTCATTTTAATGTTATATGAATGCACAGCTAATAAATAGGTGGCTGAGTTTAGATTCACATACCAGACTGTCTGGGCTGGACAGACAAGCCTGAGTTTTTCTCAATTCAACACAATTAACAAGGCTTTGGGGAAAAGACACAGAAACACAGACATGTACAAAGGATTATTTAGTCTTCTACTGAGTAGCTTAACATAGCTACTACTTTTTCATGATTGGTTTGGGAATTGGAGAATTGGTTGTGAATTCAGGAAACTGGGGCTGGAAAATCCACTTCCAACATGACTTTGTGCAATGTTTGGTACATCTTTCTGCTCCTTGGCCTCTTTCTCTCCATGGGGCATATCATCTAGCAGTCTCAGAACAGTCACACTTATTACATGGCAGCTGGCTCCAAGAAGTAGGAGGCAGACACTACCGCCTGGCTAAGGGCTATGCCTAACACTGACATGGGGTCACTCCGCCATATTCATTTGTCAAAGCAGTCATAGGGTCAAGCCAGAGCCAAGAGGAAGGAGATATAGGCCACTCATTGAGAGTGGGATAGTCCCTTTGAGGAAGTGCATGTGAGATGGGACACGTTGTTGTACTACCTTTGGAGGACATAATCTGCCACAAATGCCCTAAGCATTCTACATTTACAGAAGTGAGAACCAAGAACCTCATTACTTCTATAACCAAGAATAGCAATAAGTTCAGTGGCTTACTAATTATAAAATATTTTATAAGGCATGTATCATTAAGTGCTCATAAATCCCTGTGTGATTAGCATTGCTTACAGAGGAAGAGAGGAGAAGAGCCTTGTCTAAAGAGCTACAGCCAGAAAGTGGCCAAGGTCTTTGGGGTCCCCAGCCTGCTCTTCTCTATTGTGATGAGATTGGGGGAGGTAAGCATGAGGAGGATGTCTTCACAGCCCTCCATTTGTTACTAAAGAGTGTTTGGAAAGACCTGTGGGTGTCAACTTCCTATATGTACAAGTTAAATCACTGTGCCACGGAAATGAAGAACTAAAATGTTTGTGGCTCTTCCTACCTTACTTCTAATGTAAAATAACAGAACCTTGTCCTAGCAGGTGTAGAAGTCAGTTTTCTAGGCAAGGACTGGAGCCACTAGAAATATAACAAAACCAGTGAAACCAATGATAGCAGAGTCACAGCTTTGCCTGCCATTTACTGTCCCCCAGCTTGTCTTTGGTTTTCAAGCAACACAGCCTTGAAGGGCCCTGTTTAAACAGCATATCAATTCTTCTCCCTACCCACTACCATTGACCCCTTGGGTTTGTTTGTTTGTTTGGTTGGTTGGTTGGTTGTTTTTGGTGATAGGAATGGCAAACAAGGATGTAACATATTAAGTTGAGATTTGTTTCCCACAGGAAGCTGTCTGTTCTCGGGAATGAATGAAGAAGGAAACACACTCTGCTTGTTACACACATACATCCACAATTATTCTAATCCATAAATGTGCATTTTCATAGTGCAAGGTTGAATGCACTCATGAAACTTGAGCCAGTGAGAAAAGTTATATGTGTAGACTGGATTACTAAGTACACTTAAAAACAATGTCCTTATATTTTTATTTTATGAACTTTTTTGCTTGACATCTCTCCGAAACCAGACCATGGCCTACACAATGGCAAAGACAATAACTCTCTTTTTCACCTTGTATTCACAGTGCCTAGCATGGTGACTATCAAATATCAGACATTTTATGAATGTTTATTGAATAAATGAATAAATGCAGCTTCTCAGCACCTACCATATCTATAATGAGTAGATATGTACTGTATCTTTCCTGCTTATCTGTGTATCCCAGCTAAGTGCATAGTAGATTCTCAATAAATGTTTGATGATGGGAAAGCCGGGATGGCTCAGTGGATTAGGTGCCTGCTTTGAAGCCCTGAGGACTAAGGATCAAATCCCGGCTCCAGCCCAGGCGGACCCACATGCTGAACTGGGGTGTGCTTCCTGAATGCGGTGAGGCCCCCAGTTCAGTTCAAAAATAAAAAAATTAAAGAATTAAAAAAATTAAAATAAATAAATAAATGTTTGATGAATGAATGAGGAGGGGTGAAGGGGGTACAATGAAGAAACCTTAACTAAAAAGCAACCACTTTACTCTCACATGTGCAGCAAAGTTTTGCTGAAGTCATTCCCTCCACTCTTGAATTTCCTAGGTTTTGAGAAGGTCAACAACCACCACCACTCCAAGCAAAGTGCTTATTTATTACCTCAAGTGAAAATATGTTCACAGCAACTGACAAATATTAGGGGAAAATTTAGTCTTATTTGCAAAATTTCTCAACAAGGAGAAATAGTAACAATGAGACAATTAGAACTAGAAGTTTGTCGGTTTCAAGTAAAATGCAGTTTTCACAAAAAGCCGTGAAGCTACTTGCATGTTATTTATACTTTAATAACTACATCTCTGTATCTCTGACCCTTTTGAGGATTTTATCTTACTCCTCTCTCTCCTCGGTCCTCCCCTACCCACATTCCAAAAAGTCTAGTGACATCTGTATTTCTTCCCTCTCATAATCGATCTTGAAGCTGTCTCTCTGTGCCATTTTGGTAGGATTACTACAGATCATCCATGTTGCTCACCTCCCACCTCTGCTAGTTGCCTCATGGGAAAAGATGCAGTGACTCAGCTAAAGCATCCTGCTCTGCTTAGCACAGGAAAGGGCATCCTGTGCAATGAAGCCTCTTTTAAATGAGTCACCATTCCCCTTGTCTGAAAGAGCTGATACTTGCCAACCTCTGAAAGCTAGCCCCTCTCCCTCCCTGCACAGAGATCCAGCCACAAGGACCAATACAAGGTGGGTGTTCCCCGCCTGGGTGCTGAGTGGAGATCAGGGTGTAGAGGCCCAGGGAAGCAGCCCAGACAGTAACCCTACTCAGAAGTTGGGATAATTCTAGTAGGCTTCCAATTCCAGAAACGAGCTCTCAGTCTTGGTGCATACATTTTACATTAACTCAGCCGATTCTCTAAGTTTCAGGAAGAAGAAGGGGGCCAGATTACAGAAGCCATGAGGGTCCATTAACTTAGGCCAAAAGCCATTGGAGCTCCTATTACCAGTGCCCAGACTGTTGCCTCCCTAAGAGGCTCAAAAGGCTCCCAAATGAGGGAGATGTGCCATATAATCAAGCTCAAGCTGGGGCTCCACCATCAGGAAGGAAGCCACAGCAGAATGGATCCAACTGGCCTAGTCATTCACCCACAAACAGTCATTGAGGTCTACTATGTGCCAGAGGGACAGAAGGCACTAAGCACACAACAACAAACAACAAGGTCCAGAATCTGCTTTCATAGTCTGGGGCAAGGGGCAAAAAAATAAGTGTGCAAGTTCTGTACAGGTTTCCCAGGAGAGCCAAGCAGGAACATCTAAATTGATGTTAAGAGAGAACAGAGATCAAAGATGGTGGCATGAGAGGAGAACACAGATAACTGCCTGGGAAGGGCCTTGTGAACAGAGGAGAATCCACAGGGGAAACCCTGAGAAGAAACCTCAACTAAGAGAACCACACAACGCAGAACAACACACAAAGGTTAGAGAAAAAAGGGGAGAGCGGGAGAGGAAAAGGGAAGCAGCGGTTGGGGGACAGAGACTCGGAGCACGGCCCAAGGCTGGCTAAAACAAAGGGGGGTTGGGGGACTATGGTCAAAGTGGAGCTGGATCAAGGGCGGGCTGGAAACCGAGACCTAGGGAGCGTGGCAGCCCCACAAGACTGTGGACAATTTAACATCCGAACTCAAGGGACAGCACACAGTGCCCTAATCAGATCACAGAGCCTAAAGTGGAACAGGGATTGTGGAGCAGGGCGGCTGCACTTCCCGGCGGGCGGGGTGAGAGCAGGGCACCAGCCCACAACAGCTCAGCACCCCTGATTTACAGAGGAGATTGACTGTGAAGGAGCGCCTTCTGAAGACAGGGCTCTTGGAGTGAGGGCTGGGGCTTGAGTGGGCATAGCTGCATTGGACGTGCTTAGAGTGAATCCGGTGGTCTCAACAGAGCAGGGAGCATAGAGTGGCTGCTGCCCGAGCTAAGACCTGTGCGCACAGGGCTTTCGGCGCCCCGCCCACCGGGCCGCCACAACACCTCTGCTTGCTTGCCAGCGCGCAATTGGGCTTTGGGTGCCCCGCTTACCAGGCCGCTGAGGCACCGCTGCCAGCGTGCAAGTGCGCAACAGGGCTTTCGGCGCCCCACCCACTGGGCCGCTGCACATCGCACACTGCTCCCCAGTGCACTACAGGGCTTTTGGCGTCCTGCCCACAAGGCCGCCACAGTGCCACTGCCTGTGCACAAGACCGACTTTTGGCGCCCTGCCCACCGGGCCACTGCAGCACTGCTGCCTGCTCGTGAGTGCGAAACTGGGATTTTGGCGTCCTGCCCACCAGGCCTCTGGGGCGTTCCAGGACGCACACGCAACTGGGCTAACGAACGGGTTACCGCGGTGTCATTGCCTGCACGCAGGACAGCCCGGCCGACTGGGGCCTCTGCCAAGCCCCAGCCCATCCAAGGGCTGCCCTGCGGGTGTGGCTTACAGATACGATTGAAGGACTGGCAGGCAGGTGGAGGAGAGAAAGACTAGAACTCCTGCGCCCTGCCCTCACTGAACCACCAGCCCCCCCTGCTGAAAGAAGAATCTGCTATTGTCTCTCAGGCCCACCCTAGTTCTTACTCACCTGCCCCCACCCCTGGCCACACCTTTACTACCCTGCTATCTAACAGCTAAGATAGCAACCTGAAGTGCCCCAGGACACAGAAGCTGTCTGCTTCCCCCAACCCTCTCCCAAAATCTCCTTCTCCCACAACTGAGTCCAAAAGAAAAAATACAGAGAAGCCCATCTGATAGGCAAACCCCCAGAGGGAAAACAGACTCACGCGTAAAGCAAAAAGAATCACATCAAACACAATGCACACCTCAGAATCCAATGCCCCTCCAGAAAATCAGGGGCAGTCTTTAGTAAAGGACCTTGCACACTTGGAATCAAATCTAAGTGAAACAGAATTCAGGGCTGCATTAATCAAGACACTCACAGAGCTCACTCAATGCTGGCAAAGTACCCAGACACAGTTAAATAACCTCAACAAGAAATTTTCTGAGCAAAATGAGTACTTTACCACTAAAATGAGAAGCTAGAGCAGAACAAAAAGGAACTCCTTGAAATGAAAGGCATCATGGGAGAGCTGATAAAAGAACTGACCAGCATAGGAAAGAGGGCTGACCAGCTAAAGGAAAGGATGAGTGAAATTGAAGATACAAACATGGAAATGTCACAGAGGGAAGAAGAAAGGGAAAGGAAAATCAAGAGAAATGAAAGAGCCCTACAAGACCTTTCTGACTCCATCAGAAAGAACAATATTAGAATAATAGGGGTACCAGAAGGAAGCGAGATGAAATCTTCTCAGAGTCTACTAAAACAAATAAAGGATGAAAATTTCCTTAACCTGTGGAAGGAATTACAGCCCCAAATCCAAGAGGAAAGCAGAAGCCCTAACTACCTAGACCCTAGCAGATCTTCTCCAAGGCACATTGTTCTGAAGATGACAAAAACCAATGACAAAGAAATAATCCTCAAGGCTGCGAGGGAAAAACAAATCAAAACTTTCAAAGGAAAACCTATCAGGCTGTCACCAGACTTATCAACAGAAACTCTGCAAACCAGGAGGGAGTGGAGCCCAATCTTCAAACTATTAAAAGAGAGAAATTTCCAGCCAAGAATTAACTATCCAGCAAAATTAACCTTTAGATATGAAGGAGGAACTAAGGCCTTTACAGATATACAGAAGCTGAGGGAATTCTCCAGCTCAAAACCGGCACTCCAAGAAATACTAAAAGAGGCTATCCGACCTGAATCCAGAAATCAAAATAAATGAAGAAACGTTGGGACAACAAAAAAATAAAAAGGAAAGAAGAAATGGATACAGGATATCCTCATATATCAATCATCACCCTGAATGTAAATGGACTGAATTCACCAATAAAGAGGCACAGGGTAGCAGACTGGATTAAAAAACAAAATCCAACCATATGCTGCCTACAAGAGACACACCTCAGCCACAGGGACAAACATAGACTCAG
>PVKE010022019.1:0-25927 GCA_004027555.1 Craseonycteris thonglongyai
CCCAATCTTTTTCTTTGAAATTTTACTTGTTCATAAAGGCCCAAATTGGTAAGCACTGATCTAACAGAACTTCTGATTTCCATAGATACTAACTGAGTCTCTGGGGACAGACTATGAACACGCCACACAGGTGTTGAATAGAGTTTAGAGTCTAGTGATAATATAGTGGGATACCGGTAAGTGCTTTTAGGGAGAGAAATGTCATGGAATACTGGAGCATCTGAGCAGAGCACCTAACCTCTACCTAAGGAAGTCAGTCAGGGATTTCTTTAGGAAAGCAATAAAAAATGTAAGTATCGTATATTGGCCTTGTGAGGAAAGTATCTTCTTCAAAGTATCTAGGTGCTTGGAAAAGCAAACTAAATTAGAACAAATGGGTATAATTAGAGCTTGCTGAACTTTGATAAAATAATCATATCCCAGTCAATAGTTCTTTAGTGAGCAGATATTATTTTCCCTTGAAACAGGGCAGTGAGACAACATTTTTGAGGTAAAAAGTGATATTCTCTCTCTCTTTCTCTCTCTCTCTCTCTCTCTCTCTCTCTCTCTCTCTCTCTCTCTCTCTGTCTCTCTCTCTCTGAGTGAAATTTGCTTCACCCTCCTCCAGACTAAAGCATTGCTTCAGAGGGAGAAAACTGGGAAGACCAACACCTCATCTCTCTGGCTTTTTTGTTTGTTTGTTTTTAATTCATCAAAGAGGATATATGGTTATGCACCAGAGATGGGTGAGGGGGACTGCCTCTTTATAACGTACTATGCATATTCAAGATGCCCCTTTACCACCTCTAAAAACAAGTGGTCTCCATTTCTAATGTGAATGTGTTGTGAAGGCAACATAGCATCTTTTCTATTCATTAAAGGCTCAATAATTGTTACCTAATTAAAAAAAAAAAAAGAGGATAGGATATATCATACATAGGTGCCTCTGGATAAATCACAAGTATGACAGTATGACAAGGCCTAGGGATTCTCCCCTGAGACCAAAATATCGCTCTCCCAGGGCTGGGAAATGGAGGTAGGAAATAGAGTGAAAACGATAGTCAAGAGAGCTGATAAAAGAAGGGTTTGGTGCCTCCCAGGAAGAGATGCCCTGTGTCCAGTCAGAGTCTCAAGGAAGTAAGAACACCCAGGAAAACCAAAGGCTGCAAAGTACATCTAGAGAGGGAATCTCAAATTTCCATGTGATCCAAAAGTAGTTAGGAGGGTCAGAGGAGGTGCATGTGGAGAGAAACAAGGGCTAATACTGCCAACTGGAAGACCAGGTGGGCTTCCCAAAGCCTTGAGACTATGTAAGCATGACTGATATGCAACTATATAGTGTGGCTGTACTGGCTGATAAATTATCAAAGTATTTTGTATTTACCGATAAACAGCCATTTACTCAGAATCACCCACTCACCCCAAACTAAAGGATTAATGCCTGGGAGAGCAAAGAAGCCTCCAGCATGCAAAATAATCACTAAAGCCAGCGTCTGTACCTCTTCTGATTGGTTGGTATATCAGTTACCTTTTGTTGTATAACATTTGACTCCCCCAAATGGCAGTTTAAAGTATTAATAAATATGTGTTATCTCACACTTTCTGTGGGTTAGGGAACTGGGAGTGGGTTAGCTGGGCTATTCTGGCTCCAGATAATGCATGAGCTTGCAATCAAGGTACCTGGGTCTGCAGTCTGGGCTGGGGCTAGAGGACCCTAGTCTCTGTGAAGCTGCTTCAGTGTCCTTACGACATAATAGCTGCAGTTCCTCGGACTAAGTGATCTAAGAGAGCAAGGCAGAAGCTACAATGTTTTTTCCAACTTAGCCCATTTCTGAAATACCCTATGACAATACTGGTCATCCCTATTCAGTGAGGAAGGGACTACACAGGCTGTGCTAAGCCGGTGAAAATCTTTGGGGACCGTTTTGAAGGTTTCTCCCACAGTCAATGATCTTGCCCTATGGGCTGTTAAATATTACTATTTTGAATATCCTTTCATAGAGGAGTCAGAGTAGCCTTGAAAAAAGAAGGGGCAGCAGTGTGGAACAAAGTCCAACCTTGCTGTGGTGAAGTTTTTGTCTTTCTCCAAGAATTGTACCTCAAATAGAAATTGAGTTTTATAAAAATGTAAATTTTGTTCTTATACAGCTGAATTTGTGTACTGAAATTCATAGTTACTGTGTCTTCATGTAAATGTCCCCTGAAATGGACTGCCAAAATTTTCTTTGTTCATGTATCCTCTTCTGTTGCTGTAACTTTAAAATGTATATGATCTTCCAATAACTTTGCTATTCATGTGAGTCTGGTACATGCTCTGCCTCCTTCCATAGGTATGAGTTTCATTCTACCACATTCCTCCTGAAGCCCAGAATATGGACCACTTGTAATGTCCTTTCTCAAAGGGCATCCACAGCACAGAAAATGCTAACTAGGGCTGCCTTGGCATTTAGAAGGGAGAAGAGCAGCAGGTTGACAATGAAGGTCTTTTGGGGCTAAAGCATTAATAATATTTGGCCTTGCTTTAGTTCCTTAACAAGCAATCATCAATGATAGCATTGCAGCTACCCAAATGAATTATCAAGGGGTATTCTCTGTATATTGTCTTTGGGATTTTCTAGTACTTCAAGGAAATCTTGAATTCTAGAAATGCTATTTAAAAAGCCTTTTTTTTTTTTAGAGTTATACTGTTATTCTTGGCAAGAGGTTGAAATTTGAATTAGAAAGAAATATGAAGTTCTAGGTAATTTATCAATGCTAGTAGCATTCATTCCCAACCCCAAAAAAGGATCACTGATTTGTGTTTCATAGAAAAATTAAAAATTAAAAAAAAGCACATTGTCAAGCCTCTGTGGGCTATATATATTCCTCTGTGTCTTTTCTTCAACACAAGGCAACCATTGCTAAGCTATTAATCATATACCAGAAAAAAGACATTCTGTAGAGTTGAAATATAATTTCCATATGTCAAAGAACTTCTGAATCTAGTTAGTGCTGCAGAAGAATATATACTTCGAACTCTCATCAAAAATGAAAGATTAGACCTAAAATGAAAAAAGAAAAGAAAAGAAAAGAAAAGAAATAGCTACTATGGCAGCTATGAGGGTGCAGTTAGAATCTCCCTTCAAGAAAACACTTAGTCTTCAGCTGCAAGGAGTACAAGGACCTGACAGCCTCTAGCTATTAAAGCATTCAGGATATTCCTCGGCTCTGAGGCCGGGTTCTTCCAGGCAGCCTCCAGACAAGGACTGAGCATGTAGGGGTCCTAGGACCTGGCCGTTTATGCCCAGTGTTGGCCTTCTCTGATGGTAATCATTGCTCGGGAGCTTTTCTCATTGAGTTAGCTGATACTTCATTGGATCTAATTAATCCTGTAAGGCTCTTTCTGTCCAATTCTGCTTCCTACTCTCTTTTCTTTCACAGGTATCAGATGGGCATCGTAGTTTGAAAGCTTTCCCAACCCTATCCTGCTTCCTCCCCATTTTTATCTTTCACAGTGTGTTCTAATAAACCTTTTTCATTCATAACTCTATCACAACATCTGCTCCCCACAGGGCCCAAATAACACGGTTACTATTTACTAAAAGCCTACAATGTGAAGGAGTATATCATAGTGTTTGGGGAAGTTATTTTACCACTCTCAACTGTGCCTTCAATTGTAAAGTGAGATTGTAAGAATTAAATAAAATCATCTACAAAAAGCAATTTGTAAAGTATGTGGTATACAGTAAGTACTCAATAACTGGTATAGACCACTGTGTGTGATGCCATATTGTGTGTGAGAAAGTCCAGGTTTATCGCTTGCAATACTTGTATAATCAGCAAATATTGTTATGATCATTTTACATATTAGAAAACTAGGGTTCTATGAAGTTAAAATAGCTTGCTCAAATTAATTCACATAACTAGGATTTGTATCCCTGGATGATCACCCAGCAGATTCTGTAGAAAAGAGCAATGCACATGTGTATGTTGGCAATGAATCCGCTGCTGTTACCTAGAATGTAAGGAGCTCCACACCCTCTATGACATGGCATATACAGTTTGTAATAAATACAAACTAATTTGAGAATTCTTTCATAAGTCTACACTTTTAATTCCATCACACATGTGGCATTAGAATCTGCCAATGGATGCTTAAGACTAAGCATTTGTCTAAAAGCTTAAAAGATATATAATGCTACTGTCACTCCCCGGTGAGTACTGGACAGTTATTTTTGCAGAATGGCTCTCAACTTGAGTTTGTCTGAAGTTTTCCCATGATTAGATTGAGGTTATGTTTAATATTCCATAATCTTGTTATTGCTAGAAAAATTACATCAAAGTGAAATCATTTTTCCTCTGCTTGTCCCCACCTCCACCCCACCCACAGGACAAATGTTCAAGTCCATTATTAAAACATGCAAAAGAAATCTATAATAAAAACATAATGAGCAAAAGCAAGTTACTAAAATACTAAAATTTTCTACAGAGGTGGCAGTAATTTGAACCAAGTGGAAGCTTTTGGAGCACATTTATATCATTCTTTACCTCAGTTTTTAAGATAAAAAAAATTTAAGTATAATTTTTAAAATGATGTTACATAAAGTTAAAAAAAAACATTTGAGATTGTGCTGTTTACTCAGAAATGAGGTGGTGTTGGATGGAGTTGATGGAATGGATTTAGGGAAAGGGAGTTTTCTTATAGATATTCTGCCAAGAAACCAGTCTTTTCCCCACATAAATCCATGGGGTTGACTAAATGAGCCCTCCCGTGTGCAAAAAAGAATATGATCTGAAAGATGAGATGCCTACGTTATGCTCAATGTGTCTACTGCCCTTTAAGTTAATTTTGGCCAAGAGTAGTCTGCATGACTATAGAACAAAAAATATGACCACTAAAGTAAATGACCTTGTGGCCTGGTGGCAGGCTATGATACCTCAGAGCTATAGGTCTGAGCAAATAACTTATGTGTGGCTAGAGTTGATGCTACCAAACCTCCAAAGAGAGGATCTGTTAAAAAACAATAATTATAGCTGCAAATAACTTGTAATTATAAAAAAGGTGTAAGGTAATATCCAGCATATGTTTGCATGAGTTTATCCATAAAGTAATCAGCTTATTGTGAATGAATACTTTATTGAACATTATGCAAGTAAATAATTTATAGTTCTATTGTAGAAACTACAATAGAACTATATTGTAGAAACTACAATAGAACTATAGTGGAGTCTAGATGGGCTCCAGAGACCATTGGGTCACAGTTATAATATATAGGGTTTCCTGGACACTTGGTACCCAAAAGTGATGATTATAAAAATATATTTTTTGCACAAGGACTGTTACATGTACACAGATGTATGTGTGTATCAGAACAGAACACACACTTGGGGGAAATTAAATAAATACTGCTTGAAAAAGTGGATTCAAGTATGGTTATAAATCTCAGAAAGAAACAGTTCTAATTTATTGCCCTTGTGGAAGAAATTCTGGGTGTACTCCTGGATGCACTTTCTTCTTCACTGTTACAAGTACGGCACAGAGGGATAATTATCAGTCTGTGAATTCTACTGTGAAAGGACCAAAGTGACCTCATTGGAAATGTTTCCCAAGACTCTTCTTTGCTTTATAAAATAATATAATTGGATGTGAAATAAATGGCTCACACATTTCAAAACATATGTGCATATATTGCAAATGATGGTAAATTTGGAAAAACTAGAAATGCCTAAATGCTATGGTTGTGTCAGCAAAAGGGACATAGACTCCTGTGTGTGGGGGAACGTATTCAGTTACATAACCTTTTAAAAATGAAATAAAAAAAAATGTTCAAAAGGTTTCTTTAAAAATTCCATGTTAATCTGGCTTTTGGTAAAAAAAAACTCTAAGGAAAACTTCCTTTCGAATATGAGTGTGTCACAGTGAAAAACTATTGACATGGAATGAAGATGAAATTAGTAATATTTCCCCTTAAATACAAAGGGGTTATAGTTATGATTCACTAATTAGAAACAATAACATGATTTAAAAGCTATAGTAATTTTCATGAGTTGTAGTGAGACCAATTTACTTTGATGGATAATTGTCAAAGTAGAGGTTATAAACTGCTACATAATATGTGATACTTTAATTCACAATGATTAAGACAGAACAAAGAAGATAGTAGATTCTAAAAAAATGATTTGATAAAGATGTTGAATACTAAAAAATCCATTAGGTTGTCCTGTTAAATAATGTTCATTTTATAAGTTCTTAGAAGGTTTATTAGATTTAAGAAATTTCTTTAGTCTTTCATAATGTTTGAAGATATAAATTGAATTAAGTAAACACTGACTATAAAAGTGAGGCACTCTATGAAGTGCTTTGTGGGACAATCTGGCTTGATAAACAATCAAAGCTTATCCCATCTCAAAGAAAATGTGGGCTTATTCGAAGTTATTCCTTTATGACCCTAGTTCATTCTGATGTATTATCATTCTAACTATTCAAACATAATTTTTAAGTTTATTTATTTTATTAATTTTTGACAGAGAGACAGAGAGAGAGAGAGAGAGACAGACAGACAGACAGACAGACAGAACTGAACTGGGGGAGCTCCCAGTTCAGCATATGGTTCCGCAAAGACTGGGGCCGGGATTCGATCCTCGGTTCCCTGCGCTGCAAAGTGAGCGCTTTACCCACTGAGCCATCCCGGCTTCCCCTCAAACATGATTTTTAAAAAAAGATTTATTTTATTTTTTTGACAGAGACACAGAGAGAAGGCAGAGGGCCCAGAACAGTCTCCATAGTTGTACATTATCAGTTTTCAACACAGTTTCATTCCACACAGGTGGGCAGGACAGAACTGGGCTGGGGGCCTCCCGAACGGGAAACACACCTCAGTTCAGCATATGTGTCCCCATGGGCTGGGGCAGGGATTTGACCCTCAGTCCCTGGGGCTGCACAGCAAGTGTTTAACCTGCTGAGCTACCCCAGCTTCCCTTTCTAGCACAATTTTGTAGAGAAAAAAAAAAAGTCATAAGACAGGTTCACATAAAAAATGCATATCATTGACTGTAGTCCTGTGCTTTTTTCTATGTGCTTTTCAGATCATTAAATGAAGTAGTGCTTCCAATGGCGTCTGACACGGCATAGTCTAATATTTGGCTGCTTAGACATTTCTTTGTTATTTGTCGCCAATACAGGGCAGTGTTCGGTCAGAGAAACTGGATTATGTATTTTTAACATACATGAGTGAAAACTCTTTTTCAAAGGAGTGAGAGTGAGAGAGCAAACTTTCAGAATATCTGGCAAAGGCAGATTTGTACAACGTATGATTGATTTTATGTTTTGAGGGTTATAGTTTTATCTATAGAAAATATTTTTTATTTATAGTTAACAATTACATTTTAGAAGACTATAAAGAACATCATCACTGACATAGGTTCTTCCTGAGCGTGCCTGAGGAAGGTAGGTTTTATTAGTTATCTGAAATGTTATAATATATAAACAATCACTTTCCCCACTTCAGAGAGTACTATTGGTGATAAAATTTCCCTTTAATATATTTTGCTGTAAATATTTCAATTTTCATCTATGATTGAAATGATCATCTATGATCCATATGAATCTCCCATCTGTGTTACCTACTAGTGGCAAGAACTTGAGAAAATCATTTCACTTCAGGGCCTCAAATTACAAAACATATACAGTGTCCATTTCATGTTTTTCAAAATATAGATCACCTTTCTATTAGAGGGCCACAACTAGTATTTTCATAAAATAAAATGAAATTGACTCAATTTGAATAAAAATATAAGACAAGACACACTGAAATTTTTGATTTTTAGTTTTAAATATATGTATGCATACAGTATGATGATGTAAAAATATTCCTTAATATGGTTGCAAAAGAAAAAAAACTTCTAAAAATATTGCTCTAAAATTATCATATGTAACTTCTAAGTCTAAAATAATATTATTCTAGATTCCAGCTCAAAAATTCTGGAAATGACCTTTTAAAATCTAGTATCAGGTAAGGTTTTTTGACTGACAGACAACAGTAGGTAGTTAAAGTGACTAGAAAATATTTACTCCCTCAATTACTAATAGTTGTAACTGCTAATATCCATTGCAAGTTTTAAAAAGACACTTTCTTGGGTTTTTATCCCTTAAAAAAATTCAACAAAATGTTGGGGATCAACAATTTAATATGTGTATTAAATTGTGTGTGTGTGTGTGCCACTTCCTGTGGTAAGAAGCTGGGAGATAGAAAACAAATAGGTGTGGTCCCTGCACTAAGTCAGTTTATAATTTTTAGGAAAGCATCAGATGAAAAATAAAGGCATCCTATCCATAACCAAAGAGTAGATTTATATGTGTACTACTATGAGATATTATCCTATTAATCACTAATGTAAGTTGCCCTTTTTTTGAGTACGTTATTCATTCATTCATTTATTACACAAACATTTACTGTGTACCCTGTGTTTTTCTATATTGGATGTTCCAAAGTTGAAATGACAAAGTACATACTCAAGGAGCTTATATAAAATGACAAATACAGAAAATAGTGAACAAAAAATAATCATATAGTGATGTGTCATAATAATGTAACAGGCATTAATGGGGGTTTTCTATTGGATAGTCAAGGTAAGCCTCTCTATGAGTAGTACGTTTAAATCTTAGATATGAATGACAAAAAGCTGGCCACTTATCTGGAGAGGAGCATTTCAGGAAAAAGGAACAGCCGGGCAAATGTCAGACCCTAGGCAGGTAGGAGTTGGGCATGTTTGAAGTAGGTGAGAATGGTTGGGGTCTAGTGAAGACAGATGAAATGGGAGATGGAGAGTAGGAGGGACCTAAACTGAGTAAAACCCTGTAAACCATGGTGAAATGTTTAGAGTACATTTTTATTGCCAGGGGCAGCCATTGGAGATTTTTAGCAGCAGTAGGGTGGCTGTATAGAAAATAGATTTTACATAGCAAGAACGAAACTAAGGAGGTTAGGAGGCTATTAATGTAGGTAATTCAGGAAAGAGATAGTTGTAGTTTAGATTAAGGTAGTAGCAACGGAGATGAAAGGTAATAGATTTTGGGGAAAGTTTTGGAAGTACAATGCAGAATTTCCTGGCAAGACTGGATATAGGGTGGTTGGCAAAGAAGTGAATAAAGGATAGTTCCTAGAATTTTAGGTTGTGCAGATAGATGGATGGTTTCATCAACTGTGATGGGGAAGAGCAAGTTGGAGGCTTACTGGCAGGAATCCAGAGTTCTTTTTGGGATATGTTTGCTAACTTTGAGAGGCATATTAGCAATCTAAATGAATATGTCAAGAAAGCAGAATTGGGTTTTAGGGAAGAAATAGGACTGGTAGTCATGAATTTGGGAGTCATTAGCATATACCCATAAATAGTATTTATGGCCACAGAACGGCTATCTCCATGAGAGTGTCATGTAATAAATCTTTTAATCTTAGCAACAACTCCAGGTACATCTTTTCTTTTTGTATAGATATAAGTAGCTTACTTTTTTTTATTTTTAAAGATTTATTTTATTGTTTGAGAGGTGAGAAAGAGAGAGAGAGAGAGAGAGAGAGAGAGAGAGAGAGAGAGAGAGAGAGAGAGACAAGGGGGAGGGCCCAGAGCAGTCTCCATAGTTGTACATCATTAGTTGTGAGTTTCATTCCATACAGGTGGATGTGGGGCCACGAACCAAATTGGGGGCCTCCCATATGGGAGACAATAACTTTCAACTCTGAGTCATCTTGGTGGTTACCAGTTGTGCTACATTTCAGCATAAGGGTTTGCACTGGTTGGGGCTGGGATTCAATCACAGACTTGGCAGTTGCAAGGCAGGCGCTCAACTTGCTGAGCTATCCCAGCATCTCTAGCTTCCTTTTATATATTAGCAACTCTGATGCTCAGAAATGCATGCTATAAGTCAATCAGCTACTAAATGGTGGAGCCTGGAATTCAAATCTGATAGTTTTATTCTTACCATTATATCAGTTGTTTTATTAAAGCATTCAATATATAAATTTCTGAGTGAAGGATTTTTACTTTTTTGAAATAAGGGTTTAGTTGTTTTTTTTTTTAAGGGTCTTTTTAGTCTGGAGAGAATGAAGGTCATTCAGAATCTGAGTTTATAAATTCACTATTCTTTTCTGTCTTTATGTGACTTCTCTGTGGCAGGTGCAATTAATAGTTCTTTTTTCTTTTTCTTTTTCTAACTCTAATTCCTTGGCTTGTGGGATATAACTGGAGAGTTATCCTCTCATATCTTGATTTTTTCACTGACCCTTAATTAACTATGGCTTTTATGCAGGAATTTTTATCCTTCTTTCCTCTCTACCTATTACCTCTTTCCAAGCTTATGCTCTCATTGCTTTGAGAACTAAATATATGCTTATGACTCTTTTTTTTTCTTTGCTTACACACCAGACATTGTTCCCTGGCTCTAGTAGACTAGGCCCGAAGGTTCCTGAAATCAATTAGCCTGGTGAGAAAGGGTGGAGGGAGGGGGCTCCCCATGAGGAGTGAAGTGTAGGGGCTGGATGGTCTCATTTGTATATTTATTCAATAATTCATTTATTTATAAGCACTTACATACTGGCTGCTCTTATGAAGTTTCAACTCTAGAGTGGCAGGAAAACTGGTCCACAAGGATTGTTAACTAAGGATATGGGTTGGCACAGACACATTCATGTGACAGAAAGAAGCCCTCCGCCATTGAAACATAATGTGCAAAAGGTGGAATCCTACTTAGTCCCTCAAAGAGATTTAACAAAAAATTTTGAGTGCATCACTTTAGTTGAACATTAAAAAAGAAATGGGAAGCGAATCCCATTAAGGAAGGAGGAAAGTAGGGGACAAATGATTTGGGTAGACCTTTGCGCTGCAGCGGGCCAAGAGGAGAAAGAGGAATTTATTAAGGAGTGGAAAGAGAAAGAAAGGAATACACCTATGTAGAGAAAAATGAAAACCCAGGAGTGATGCACATACAAAACAAAACAAACAAACAAAAAACAACCCAGCTTTGTTAAAAAATCCAGGGCTGGGAAATCAGGGATGGCTCAATGGGTTAAGCACTCACTTTGCTGCCCCGGGGACTGAGGACCCAATCTCCATTCCGGCCCATGAGGACCCATATGCTGAACTGGGGAGTGCCCCCAATTCGGTTCTCACGGGGGTGAGACCTGGGCCAGGTTCCTGCCCTGTGCAGCCCGGTGTCCACCTGTGGAATGGAACTGTGTGGAAAAAGCAATGATGTGCAACTATGGAGACTGTTCTGGGCCCTCCCCCTTCTCTCTGTCTCTGTCTCTCTCTGTCAAAAATAATAAAAATAAATCTTTAAAAATCCAGGGCAAAACACACTTCACCGCAAGTTCTGCAGCGTATCTCAGCATCCCCGGGCGCCGCACACCCTCAGCTCTCCGGCCCAGCTCGCCCCGCCCAGTTTAACGCCCCCAGCTCGCCCCGCCCCCCTCCCCGACTGTCCCTCTTCGGAGCCGCAGACACGTGTAGGACGAATCCCGCCTCCTCCGCTTTCCCGGCCAATGAGAAGTGGTGTCGTAATCCGCCACCGCCCGGTCGCAGGTCAGGTGATCCCGTCTCCCCGCCCTCTCACCCAAGCCGCCTCCGGATTTTGAGAAGATGGCGAAGGTCTCAGAGCTTTACGATGTCACTTGGGAAGGTAACTGCAGGCGGGGCGGGGCGGGTGCGGAAAGACCAGAAACTCTGGGAAACAGCTCGGGAGAGCTCCTGCCTTCGGAGAGCTGGATCATCAGGTCTCTCTTCGGCATTGGAGCTCTCGCTGAACTGGGTGTGCTGAGGCGGTGACTGAGGTGGAGGTTGAGGCTGACCTGTTCCTTGGCCCGGCCACCGCCTGGAGTCTGCGGTGTTCCCCACCGTTTGTGCTCATCCCGGGCCTTCCGCGCCAATCCAGCGGCCCAGGGCATCTTCCCTTGTGAGACGGGAGGGGCCGGGGCTGCTGGGCGGCGCGGAAGAGGCGAGATGGGTACTTGCTAAAGCTTCTTTGCAGCCAAGAAATACAGGACATGAAGGCCTTTTATTAAGTGCTGTGTAAGGGTGACAACTTTGGCAGAAAAGATGTTAGAAGATCCGAGAACAAATCGGATTCTCCTGCATGCCACATTACATTTCGATCCATTTTCACAACTGGGTTTCTGATTTATTCGCATTTAAATGATCCTCTGCCCACTTCCCCTTTCAGCACATCTACAAACACAAGACAACTTTCTTGTTACTCCCTACCAGTAATTCCTTTCTGAAGGGGAAAAGAACTAGTTGTCTTGGGCATATGTGCAAGTGTGGTGCACTTCTTTCCTTATCCTAGTTTAATGTAAGGTACAGTGTGCTCTTTAAGTGTGGAAGTAGCCAAACCTTGGACCAGTTTTGTAAGAGATATTTGTCCCTTCTCAGAAACTTCAAGGGGAGACATGCTTGAGAATGGAGAACCTTGAGTTTCTCTTAACGCATGAAATTTTATAGTTGAAATTTATATTCCCAGCATTTTTAATTAAAAAAATTCTTTTATTGCTAAATGTATTGGGGTGACATTGGTTGGTAACAATTACATAGTTTCTAGGTGTACAATTCTATATTACATTGTTTATGCATTGCCGTATGTGCTCACCACCCAGAATCAGCTCTCAGCAGCAGACTTCAATAGCTAATTTGTTCAAAGAATGTCATCTTTGAATGTTTAAACAATGGCTTGATAACATATGGACTGAAAATGACATTGACTGATGTTGAATAAACCTCTCCAGTATTATAGAGGTTCAGATATACATGGATAAAGGTAAAATTCGTTTTTGTTTTTTTTTAAAGGTTTATTTTATTGATTGTTGACAGAAACAGAGACAGAGACAGAGAGAGACAGAGAGAAGGGGGAAGACCCAGAGCAGTCTCCATAGTTGATACTAGTTTTCCATACAGTTTAACTCCACAGGCGGGCACAGGGCTGTGCAGGGCAGGAACTGGGCCGGGAGCCTCCCACATAAGTCCCGGCAAGAACTGAACTGGGGGCCACACCCCAGTTCAGCATGTGGGTCCTCATGGGCCGGGGCCGGGATTCGATCCTCGGTCCTCGGGGCTTCAAAGCGAGCGCTTTAACGCTGACCCATCCCAGCTTTCCCAAGTAAAATTCTTCATACTTGAACTGAATTCAGTAGTTTTTTATTGGTTTTGGTGGCCTCTGACATACTGTGAACCTCAAGTTTCACCCTGTTTTGGAGGATTCCATTATATTAAAATTATTAAGTGCTTAGTGCTAGATTTTGGATATAGAAAATTAAGTAACATACAGTCCCTACCTTCAGGGAGTTCACAGTCTAATGCAGAAGATGGATCTGTAAATACATAGTTTTAAAAGACCTGTCAGGATATTTTTCTCTTAAGCAGATGGTGGACACTTGGCTGTTATTTTTAGTGCTTTTAAAAAATGTTTCAATTAGTTTATAGAAAGTGCTATTTTGAAGTTATGTTCCATATAGTTTCTTAGATGATAATATATTTAGAATTTTAAAGAATGAGTAGGTGTGTAAACTACCAGGAGATAAGGTGATTAGTAACTAAGTAACTTGGACTGTACTCCGTGAGAGTTCTAAAGAAAAGTGATGTAATTAGATTTAGAATAATAAATAATAACTACTTCACAAGTTTGATGAGTAACAAAACAGAAAACATGTTTCAGTTCTTTTTAACTAAGTACTCTATAAAAATGATGATCTGGTTCCTGTCTTATGTCTCTAGCTTTATCTTAAGCTGTTCTCCCCCTCACTATTATCTGGCAATGTTGGCTTGTGTTGAATCCCTAAATGTGCCATACTCCTTTTATGTTAGGTCTGGACACCTGCTGATTCTTTCATTAGGAATGTTCTTCTCTCCTTGCCCCATTCTTGCTCCCATTATACTTTGTCATTTCTCAGAGGTCAGTTCCCCTGACAGGTTACATACTTCAGAGAGCTTTCCTTGACTACCCCAAAGTTCTTCCACATCCCTCCATCATGATTAAAAAAAAAGAAAGAACGAAAGAAAAAAAAGAAAATGAAAACAAACAACCAACAAAACCTCCCACTGGTCTTTTAACTATGTGTTTTCATACTCTTGAAGCACTTACCCAATTATGTTAAGTTTTAACATTTTGTATCTCTTAGAATGAAGGGAGGGACCAGACCTATCTTGTTCAGTACCTGACATATGAGAGGAACACAGTAAATGTTTGTTGACTAAATGAATTGTTAAAGGGACTAATAACGTTAGCAAATTGTTACAAAAAAGACATGTTATTTTTCTAGTGTTGGAATAATTTCTTTAGTATTTTAAATAGACTTAGGCAGCTCACTTAACTACTTGGATACAGTAGTTTGCTCATGTGTAAAATAAGGGTTTAGATCTTTCCAGAATTAAATTTATATTTTAGGAGATTCTAAAGAAAAGAGTATTTTAGATATTTTTTCATAGACTTATAGCAACAGATTTTTATTGTAAGAGGGTGATGGGAGGATTACAGGGATAGTTAATTTGTTTATATATTTTCTAGGAGGGTGTGCCAGTTGAACCTTTATCCTTAAGAAATCCATTGAATAGCATCATGAATTAAAGTTGTAGAAATGGTTAGTTCAAAGAGTGCTGTAATTCTTGTGACAGGAAAAGTGATCATATGTCTATAAAAGACCTGTATCATATGTCTAACATTCTTCTAATCTCTACTGTGTTGTATAAAAAAAGTAGAATATATAGTTTATTCAACCAGTTGGAAGTCATTAAGGTTTATTATAGAGTACTTAATACTTAGGGATTTTGAAGTGGGAAAGAGTTATGAGGAGGATAATAGTCAAGTTTCTTGATATTAGGGTGTTTGACCAGGATATGGGAAGAATGTCTAGCACTATGGCTGGTGTACAGTAGGCACTAAATAAATATTTGTTGAAAAAAATACATGTTCACGTACATGCTCAATTTTGCATATAATTTCAGTGAATTCAAAGATCACTAAACACATCTGTATTAGTAAGGAGTCTGTTGATGCAGTTTCAATAACCACTGATAATAAATTAAGAAGGCGGCTAAGGAAAGAAGCTTTGGGACGCCAGAAATTAAGGAGCAAATGGATGTAGAGAACTCAGCAAAGGAAAGGTCTGAGGAGGGAAAGCTTAATGTCCTTAAGAAACCAAGGAGGGGAAGCCAGGATGGCTCAGTGGGTTAAGAGCTCACTTTGCAGCCCTGGGGACCAAGGATCGAATCCCGGCCCCAGCTCGTGTGGACCCATATGCTGTACTGGGGAGGGCTCCCAGTTCGGTTCTCACCAGGGTGAGACCCCGGCCCAGTTCCTGCCCTGTGCAGCCCCGCGCCCACCTGTGGAATGAAACTATGTGGAAAAAGCAATGATGTGCAACTATGGAGACTGTTCTGGGCCCTCCTCCTTCTCTCTGTCTCTGTATCTCTCTCTCTCTCTCTCTCTCTCTCTCTCGTCAAAAACAATAAAAATAAATTTTTAATGAAATCAAGGAAAGGGAAGTGGGGATGGCTCAGTGGGTTAAGCGCTCGCTTTGCAGCCCCGGGGACCTAGGATCGAATCCCAACCCCGGTCCATGTGGACACAGATAATGAACTGAAAGTGTGCTTCCCATGTGGGAGGCCCCTAGTTTGGTCCTCACCCTGCCCTCCCCATTTGACTCCTGGCTCAAGGGACTGTTTCTTCCATTCAGGAAGCCCCCAGCCCATTTCCTGTCCTGCAGCTCCTGCCCACCTGTGTGAAACGAAATCATGTTGAAAACTGAAGATGTACAACTGGAGACTGCTCTGGGCTTCCCCCTTCTCTCTGTCTCTCTCTGTCTCTGTCTCTCTGCCGATGTCAAAAACAATAAAATAAATCTTAAAAACAACAAAGAATTTTTCACAGAAGGAGTGATCTATAATGACATATGTAGTGTAGATATACAAAGCATATACATACATTAAATATGGCATTAGGTCTCCCTAGAAATCTTATGGGAGTGGTTAGGGCATGGTAACCAAATTGTAGTTGTTTGAAGGACTGAATTAAAAGAAAGGAAGTAGAGACAGCATAACAACTAATATTCTTCATTTTTAATACTTTTCAACAAATATTTATTAGAATTTCTACAGTGATAAGAGTGTCTTTTTGTATACTACTGAGACACTGATGGCTGGATAGCTTCAGGATGATTCTGCTCACCAAAAAGACCAGGTATGATTAGATTGAGGGTTTGAACTTTCATTTCAACCTATCCCTTTTCCTCCTGGGAAGAAGAGGACCTAGAGATTGAGTTAATCACCAAAAGATTTAATCAATCACTCCTACAGAATGAAACTTCCATAATACCCCTAAACTATGGGGGTTAGAGAGCTTCCAGGTTGGTGAACACGTCAAGGTGCTGGGAGCTTGGCATGCCTAGAGAGGGCATGGAAGAGCCTCTGCTCCCTCCTTTCATTTGGCTGTTTCTGAATTGTATTCTTCATAATAAACCAGTAATAGTATGTAAAGCACGTTCCTGAGTTCTGTGAGCCATTCTAGCTAGTATAGAACCTGATGAGGGGGTTGTGCGTACCTTTGACTTTGTAGCCAGTTGGTCAGGAGTAGAGATGACCCTGACTTGTGATTGGTATCTGAAGTAGAGGCAATCTGGTGGGACTGAGCCCTTAATTTGTGGGTCTGATACTTAACTCTCCATAGTTGGTGCCAAAATTGAATTGAATTAGGTTTACTAATGCTTTTGCAGTCCAGCTTTATTTTTGGGATCTTCATGTCAAGAGCCATGTGTTTTTACCCAGGCACAGGAAATAAATCTTCATGGTGTTTTTTGTTGATTTTCAGAGTACAAAATATTATACAGCAACAGTTTTATGAGAGATTTGAGATCATTTCCAGCCAACCCGAGTGCTGTATTTTAAAACTGTTTACTTAATACACTTAGAATTTCAAGGCAATTATATTGCTACTCAACTTAAATATTTTTTAACCTCCCAATATTTTATTTGATAAAAGACAATTCTCTTACATCTGTATTTTATTCTCTCTCCCGCTTTCCCTTCTCTACTTTCTCCTTCCTCTACCCTCCTTCCCTCTTTCATTCTAAGTATCTTTTTATTATAAAATAAAATAGAAAATTACAAAAAAATTTTTTACAGCTGAATTGTTTATTACAAAATGAAAACTCTAAACTGCCACCCAGGTTAAGAAATGGAACTTCGTCATCCTTCTATTTGCCCCGTTGCAACCACAACTCCCCCTTCTCATCAGTAACCATTATCCTGACTTATAGTAAATACCTCCTTGGCATTTTAAAATAACTTTATTTTCCAAATGTATATACATCCCTAGACACTATATTTTAGTCTTTCCAGTTTTTATAAAGTTTGATATATTTTAAGTCTCTTGATCTTTAGGTTCCCATTCTTTTCATTTTCCTTAAAATTTATCTGTTGACGACCTTAGGCCATTTTCTAACGTCCAGATTTGATCATGCTGCTTTCCTTTTGCTTAATATTTAGTAGTTCTTCTGCACCTTCAAACATAAACTTTCACTTCTTTAGTGTGAAATATAAGGCCTTTTAGAAACTTAATCTTCTTAATTCCTACCCACTCATTTCTTGATCCCACTCTGTTCCTTTAGTTCTAAACTATGTAGAATTCCTTCTGTGTGGAATAAACTAGTTGTTTGCTTGCTGAATTCCTTTTCAACCTCTAAGATTCAGTTCAAGGTTACTTCCTGTGCAGAGTGAGAGTCAAGCTGATTTCTAGGTTTCAGTAGAAGGAATCAACTGTAAATTTGTAATGATTTTTTTCTAAGACCATTTTATAAATTTAATTAGGATCTGTTTTCATCTTATGATTTTTGTTTTCTTTTGTAGACTTTGAACTGTAGGGACTCAGTGCATATAAAAATAGTGAAAATCCCATTGCTTCTCTTATATTTATCCTCTAGGGGCCTAGCAAATTGTTTATTTAACTTATCTGTTCAATAAGTAATTCAGCATCTATAGAAGTAAGAGGTGCTACTTCAGATGAGTGTATAAGATTATCAGAGGTAAAAGTAAGAAAGCATGTTTGTAATTGGTAAATTGGACAGTTCATGCTACCTTAGCAGTATAAAAATGGGATCTTTTTTTTTTTTTTTTTTTACTAGATCAGGTACTCTTTCTTTATTCCCAGTTATTATTTCTGTTATCAAAATGGTCTTCTTGAAAATACACATTTCTATTGTATTACAATATGTAATGTTCTCTTGACTTGTTGTTTGCTGGTGCTTTGACCTTACTTTAACATTATTCATTTTATTCCTTGTTATAAATATAATCAAAATAATCCTTTGTTCTATATTTTTGCTGTTTATTTCCATGCACAGTTGTGTATCTTTATACATTTTATGTGCTGTTTTAATAATCTTGTTACTAAAGAAGTTTTGTGATAGATAGTCCTTTGGTGCTTATAGCCTAATATGATACCCTGATTAAAACTTCATATTCTTGAGTCAGTGGGTGAACTTCAAAAGTGCCTTTAACTTTTTGAGATATGTGTATATAATTTTATGCATTTTGTCTGGGAAAATAATCCACAGCTTTTATCAAATTCTGAACATTGTTTGTAATCTAAAAAAAAGAAATAATAATAAGATCTGTAGTTATTTAAAGGAATGAATAGAGGATCTTTGTAGCAGACCCATGCCATTCATTACTTTTAAAGACAGTTGTAATATTGGTTATAATGTATTTTTAGTCTTCCAAAGGATCTGCTGCCCTTATTGAATTTTGAGGTATGACAGACTTTTATATTAGTGTGAATTTATTTTCTTTACCAAAATAGTTGATTTCATCTTGTCAGTTTTTTGACATTGATCAAATATAATAAGTTTATTTTTTTCAGAAATGCGAGATAAAATGAGAAAATGGAGAGAAGAAAACTCACGAAATAGTGAGCAAATTGTGGAAGTTGGAGAGGAATTAATTAATGAATACGCTTCTAGGCTTGGAGATGATAGTAAGTAATTTATTATGTCTAAACTCAGCACATGTCCATTTACCATTCTTAGTTTTTTTTTTTAAAGATTTATTTTTATTGGGTTTTTTTGACAGAGAAACAGACAGGGAGACACAGAGAGAAAGGGGAGGGCCCAGCGCAGTCTCCATAGTTGACAACATTAGTAGTTTTCCATATACCGGGTAGTTTCATTCCGCAGGTGGGCTTGGGGCTGCGCAGAGCAGGAACTGGGTCAGGAGCTTCCCACAAAGGCCCCAGCAAGAACTGAACTGGGGGCACACCCCAGCTCAGCATATGGATCTGCCTGGGTTGGAGCTGGGATTCGATCCTCGGTCTCCAGGGGTGCAAAGCGAGCACTTAACCCACTGAGCCATCCCAGCTTCCCCTTAGTTTTTTTTTAAAACCATCTTTTATGTTTTTTACTGCTGTTCACATCAATCTATCAGGGACTTACCATTTTTTAAAAACTTCTTAGGAAATTTAATGACACTTTATTTTCAAAAAGATTTATAATTGTTGGTAGTGAAGCCATCAAATAGGTATTTTGTTTTAAAGCTCACAGAACTGCAGCCTTGGTCTAGTCAAAATGTATTTCACAAAGAATCTTTTAGAATAGTAAAGGTGTTAAATAATTGGACATTTTTTTTGCCTGACAAGATATTAAAATATTTTACGTTGCTGAAAGCATACAAGGATGCTTTCTTTCCTTAATTGCTGATATAATACAACAAATCAATATTCATTTGTAAGTACTATTCTCTGAAATATCAGAAACAGGAAGAATTCATTATCTAGTTTCTGTTGGGAGTTTTTTATATTAAATTTAAGTTTTTTTGGTTTTTTTTCTCCTCTCCAGTTTGGATAATATATGAACAGGTGATGATTGCAGCTCTAGACTATGGTCGGGATGACTTGGCATTGGTAGGTATTTAAACTAATTAAATTTTATTTTATATGTACTATACCTCATGAATTATATATAAGCAGTTAATACTCATATCCAGTTTGTGGCTTGAATAAAATGCTTTCTATTGCTGGTTTTAAATGCTTCTCAAGAGTAGATGGGACTAACTAGGTACTTGGGAACACCGTATGTTCTTAAATTTTTTTAACAATCCTGAGAGGTAGATATTTAGTATCCCAGTATTACTGATGAGGTTAAATTAGTTGGTGAAGGTTATCACTTACTAGGTGAATTATGCTCTATTATGGTGTTTACGATAAGGAGCAGATAGTTTAAAACAAGTTTATCTTTTGGGTTGTTGAATGATTTATATTATAAATGTATATCTTAAATTATTAGGAAAACCTAATATGTGTGAAAATATGACTTAAAATACTAATACTGCTTTTAAATTGAAGAATGATAATACCTATATTTTGAACACTCATTTGCTAGGCACTATGTGAAATACATCATGCTTTATTTAATATTCACAATTGTTTCTTGCTTTGTGTTTGCTGTTATCATCATACTCCTTTTATAAATCAGGAAGCAGAAGTTGCTGTTCTTTTGATCCTATAATTCTAAGTTAAGTACTACTTCATGCTGGTTCCTCATTAAGCCAAGAAGAATTACACAAAAACAGAAAGTAGAAATACCAGGAGAATATATCCATGTCTGAATTAGCATTATTTGTTTCAAAGTCATTATGTTAGGTTGGCAATATACCTAATTCCAGTGGAGTTGCCAGTGGTAAAAAATATTCCACAAAACCTGTTTGGATTACCTTTAGAACCTATTACACATAGTCTTTTGAATATCCACAGAGGTGGCCACTTATACTTTGAGGGAAACTTTGAAAAAATTTTTAAAAATAGCCAAATGCCATTTTATAATGTAGGAGATTAAATTAGATAATATTGATAAACAAGGAAGGAGATCATATTAGATAACTTTTTTTTTGTAATAGTGTCTTTTAATGGTTCAGAATTTGTACAGTTGTCTTGATTGGCCTAGTAGTATGAGTTTTGCATGATGTCAAAGAAATAAATGAACGTCATCTTCAGTTTTCACTAACTTGTACCTTTTTCTTAGTGTGGCAAGTTTTTAGCCACAGACTTTGAAGCTATACTTCCAGATTATATCAAAACTTATTTTATTATTGGTTAATAGTTTCTTTACTTGTCAAAGGCGTTTATTGGTTAATTATGCTTTGGGATATTTAGAGTGGACCATTTTTATAATCCTTACCATCTCTAATACGTTCAAAATTTATAATCCCTGAGGTGTTGCTGATAACATAGTAGGTACTCAATAAATAATTGATTATTTGTTTAGTTGAGTTGATGGGTGAATTCTGGGTATCTGCCTAAAGGAGATTGATACTTAATAGATATGGTATCTTTATTTTATGACTTCAAATCATATGTATACTAACAAGATGATTAGTTAATATGTGATTTCAATAGGGAAAAATTAAACTGTTAGTACTATTTGCTAGGGAGTTGAGAGTACTACCAAATAACTTGATTTTTATCAAGACAATGCTTACGTATTAGTTAGGAAGAAAAGACCAGAAAACTGTTTTAGTTATTTAAGTGGGGCCTGACACATTATGTAAGCAATTTTTAAGGAATAATGTGGTATAGTAGTATTTGAAGAATTATTAGTAGATGTCATAGTCTGCTCATTTTCCCAATTAACAGTGTGGTCAGTGTCTGAGAACTGATTATTGCTCTCTTACTATAATTTCAGATATCTTTCATCCCATTATTCATCACTTACTAATTTCATTTCATGTCATTAGATCACACTAAGAAAATTACTTAAGATACATTAAAGACTTATTATATAGGCCATTCCTTGTAGCCCATTTAGTATATGTAATGTAATTACTACTCTCTAAGTGTATTTTACCAATTTTTTTTTTTTTTTTTTAGTTTTGTCTTCAAGAGTTGAGAAGACAGTTCCCTGGTAGTCACAGAGTCAAGCGACTAACTGGCATGAGATTTGAAGCCATGGAAAGGTAACTGAATCTTATAAACAGTGTTATTCCCGTTTAAAAATGGCAGACATGGGGGCCGACCTTTAGGTCCTTGTACCACCCATGGCAACATCATTGATTGTGTAAGATCTCTTGCTGCTGAGCTTCAAAATAGTGTCATAGTTCTTAGTATAAATTCTGGCAGTTATTCCCAGTAAATAGGATTTGACATAAGATTGTAATCTATTTACCATCTCTAATGTAGTGAAATGGGATCATGCTTTGAGTAAAAACTGTCTTCAGATTCTGGTTCTGGGATTTATTAGCTATTTACCCAGCAGATTATTTAACTTTAAGCTTTCTCAGCCTCACTTTTCTGTAAAACAAGAATGTTATCAACTCCTCGGAATTGTTTAGAAAATTAGTAATGCTATATGTATAGGACTCTCAGGCATTCAAGGTATGGAAGCTATTTTATTAATATGTAATTGACATGTAATATTGTATTAGTTTCAGGTATACAACATAATGATTTAATATATGTATATATTGTGATATGATTACAGTGTTTATTTAATACCTGTCACCACATATAGTTGTAATTTCTTTTTTCTTGTCATGAGAACTTTTAAGATCTACTCTCTTACCAACTTTCAAATATACAACACAGTAGTTAACTATATTTACCAAGCTGTACATTACATCCCCATGACTTATTTTATAACTGGAAGATTGTGCCTTTTGACCCCCTTCAACCATTTCACCCACCCTCCTACCCTCCTACCTCTGACAACCTCCAATCTATTTTCAGTATCTAAGAGTTTATGTTCTTTCTTATTCCACAGATAAATGAGACCATACAGTATTTGTCTTTCTGTCTGACTTATTTATATTTAGCTTAATGCCCTCAAGGTTCATCCAGGTTGTCATAAATCTCAAAGTCTCCATCATTTTTATGGATGAATAATATTGTAATGTTTATACAGTATATCACAATTTCTTTTCCGTTCATCTGTTGATTACACTTAGGTTGTTTCATGTCTTGGCTATTGTAAATAATGCTTCAGTGAACATGAAAGGCCTGACAATTAAGTTTGCAAACTGTTTGTAGAAAGTGCTGCATATCTCATTGCTGAATATCACTATGGTCACCTTCAAAGTACTCTCCTTTGGGAAGCTATGCACTGATGCCAGTTCCTAGTCCACCCTTCAAAGCAGTTTTGGAACTTTTTCTGGAATGGCCATCGGAGTCATCTTCATATTTCTTTTGATGTCCTGAATATCATGAAAATGTCTTCCTTTTAGTATTTTCTTTATCTTTGGGTAAAGAAAAACGTCATTGGAGGGGAGATCAGGTGAGTAGGGAGGGTGTTCCAATACAGTTATTTGTTCACTGGCTAAAAACTTCCTCACAGACAGTGCTGTGTGAGTTGGTACATTGTGATGTAAGAACCATGAGTTGTTGGTGAAAAATTTGGGTCATTTTCATCTAACTTCTTCATGCAACCTTCTCAGCACTTCCAAATAGTCCACTTGGTTGACTCTTTGTCCAATTGGTACAAATTCATAATGAACAATCCCTCTGATATCAAAAAAGGGTTAGCAACATTGTTTTGACTCTTGATTTGGACTGATGGAACTGTTTTGGTCATGGAGAATTGGCTGACTTCCATTGTACACTTTTGACACTTTGTTTCGGAGTCATATTGGTACAACCATGTTCATCACTAGTGATAACACAGCCCAAAACATTGTCTTGCCTCTCCAAAAGGTCTTGGCAAACTTGACTCTCCTTTGTTCATTGATGAGCTCTTTCAGGAATGTTTTGCACACACCTTTCTTATGCCAAGATTTTTCAGTGAAGATCTGCCTTACTTTCTCTATCGATGTTTACTTGGTCTGCTATGCTTCTTATAATCAGCTGATGATTTTGATGCACAGTTCAAAGAATTTTTGCAATGTTTTCTTCAGTTCTGTTCATTATTGGCCGCCCTGACCTCTCTTTATCAGTGGCACTTTCTCTTCCCTCAGAAAAATGTTTAATCCATTTGTACACTGCCGTTTTCTTCATGGCATTACCCCGATCGACTTGGACTAACATGTTCCTGATTTCACTTCCACTCTTGGCAAGTTTAACAAGAAATGTAAATTTAGTTTGTTCATTGCTTTAATCAAGTTCTGACATTCTCGCAACTGCATACAAAAACACACAACAACAATAATTAATGCCACTGAGCAAGACACTGGCACATGCTGACATGAACACAGCTGTGAGACACTAATATATCAAGGTTATGAATCCTTACCAGGTTGTCTGTACAGTGCTGCCAATGTAAGCTCATGGTGTACAGTTTTCGAACATAATTGTCAGATCTTGTATAGTTTTTCAAAATAATGCTTTTGTATTTCTCAGGTAAATACCAAGGACATGAATTACTGGTTCAAAAATGAAAGTTCTATTTTTAATTTGTTTTCCATAATGGTTGTACCAATTTACATTCCCACCAATAGTGTACAATCATTCACTATTTTCCACACTTGCCACTACTTAGGTCTTTTTGATAATTTCCATCTAACAATATCAGGTGTTACCATTTTTCTTTTCTCTTGATGATTGGTGATGTTGACCTTTTCATGTGTCTGTTGGCCATTTGTGTGTTGTCTTTGGAAAAATATTTAGTTCCTCTGCCCATTTTTTACTTGGATTATTTGTTTTGTTTGCTACTGAGTTGTGTGAGTTCTTTATAAATTTTTGTATATTAACCCCTTACCAAATTAATGATTTTTGTTTTCTCCTATTCTGTAGGTTCCTTTTTTTACTTTATTTATTTATTTTTTTTGCTCTATAGAGATTTTTAGTTTGATGTAGTTTCACTTATTTTTGCTTTCTTTATCTTTTCTTTTGGTGTTAAATACAAAACATTACTACCAAGACCAGTGTTAGGGAGTTTTATAGTTTTAGATCTTACATTCAGGTCTTTAATTCATTTTGAGTTGATTTTTGTGTATGGTCCAGTTTTGTTCTTTTGCATGTTTAGTTTTCCCAATACCATTTATTTTTTTAATGTATTCTTTTTAATTAAGTTAGACATTCAGTATTATTTTATATTAGTTTTATGTGTGCAGCATATTGTTAGTTGTTTAAATAATTACTCAGTGATCCCCCAATTAGTATAGTACCTCCCTGACACTAAACATAATTATTGCAACATTACTGACTATATTCTCTATAGAGAACAAACCGATGGTTGCCAGAGAGAAGGAGGGGTTGGGGAGCTGGGTGAAAAAGGTAAAGGGATTAAGAAATACAAATTGTTAGTTAGAAAATAATCATGGAGATGTCAACACGGTTGACTGAAGAGACTATCCTTTCCCCATTGTATATTCTTGTCTCTTTTGTTGTAAACTAATTTACCAGGGGAAGCCGGAATGGCTCAGTGGGTTGGGCGCTCACTTTGCAGTGCCGGGGACTGAGGATCTAGTCCCGGCCCCGGCCCGTGCGGACCCATATGCTGAACTGGGAGCTCCCCTAGTTCAGTTCTCTCTCTGTCTCTGTATCTGTCTCTCTCCCTCTCTCTCTCTCTCTCTCTCTCTCTCTCTCTCTCTCTCTCTCTCTCTGTCAAAAATAAATAAATAAATAAATAAAAATATATTAATTTACCACATATGTGTGGGTTTATTTCTGGGCTCTTTGTTTTGTTCCATAGGTCTGTGCATCTGTTTCTATGCTAGTACTATACTGTTTTGGTTACAATAGCTTTGTAATATACTTTGAAATCAGGAAGTGTAGTACCTTCAGCTTTGTTCTTTTTTCTCCAGATACCTTTGGCTATTCAGGATTTTGTGTGGTTCCATACAAATTTTAGGATTATTCTGTTTCTGTGAAAAATGCCACTGGGATTTTGTTAGGGATTGCACTGAATCTGTATATTGCTTTGGGTAATATGGACATTTTACCAATATCAGTTCTCCTAATTCATGAATAAAATCTTTCCACTTATTTGTGTCACCTTTTTTATTTATTTATTTATTTTTT
>PVKE010022020.1:0-25938 GCA_004027555.1 Craseonycteris thonglongyai
TTTATCCAGTCATCTATCGAAGGGCATTTTGGTTGTTTCCATGTTCTGGCCACTGTGAACAGTGCTGCGATGAACATGCGGGTACAGACATTTTTGTAGACTAAGGTTTTCAGGTTTTTTTGGGTAGATGCCCAGTAGAGGGATGGCTGGATCATATGGTAATTCCATTCCTAATTTTTTTAGGAATCTCCATACAGCCTTCCACAGTGGTTGTACCAGTTTACATTCCCCACCAGCAGTATATGAGGGTTCCTTTTTGTCCACAGCCTCTCCAGCACTTGTTATCCCTTGTCTTGTTGATTATAGCCATTCTAACAGGTGTGAGATGGTATCTCATTGTGGTTTTATTTGCATCTCCCTATTTGCTAGTGAAGTGGAGCATTTTTTCATATATCTGTTGGCCATATGTATGTCTTCACGAGAGAAGTGTCTGTTTAGGTCATCTGCCCATTTATAAAATGGATTGCTTGTTTTTTTATTGTTGAGTCCTACAAGTTCTTTGTATATTTTTGATATTAGCCCCTTATGAGAGGCATTGTTTGCAAATATTGCTTCCCAGTTGGTTGGTTGCCTCTTTGCTTTGTTGATGGTTTCCTTTGCAATGCAGAAGCTTTATAGCTTGATAAGGTCCCATTCGTTTATTTGTGCTTTTACTTTCCTTGCCATTGAGGTCAGATTCATAAAGACCTCCCTGAATCCTAGGTCTATAAGTTTAGTACCAATGTAGAAATATGTCTTTTAATCTTCTCGATGTTAAGGATTTATTGACCATGGCTTTAAATTTCCCAGTAATGGTTACGCCAAATTGTTTAATGTCTTATTTTAACATTTATTCATGCATTCCTTTTTTCTTCATCCAGTAATCTATTTTGTCATTAATTTCTTTATTATTTAAAATGTTGTCAAGTACCTAATATGTATGCAAAAGGCATTGGATTAGCAAGAAAAAGCAAACACAACAACAATGTTAAATCTTTTTGTAACCTAAACCTAAGGCATGTATGTGTTCCATTTCGTAATATTTTTAGAAGGGGAGCAATGGGAGGAAGGAGCACGTGGGCAGTCCCAGTCTTTCCCTATCTTGCTAACATGGTTTCTTCTGTTCTAAGGTGAGTCCCACATTGAGAGTTCACTTTGACAAACAAGTTCTTTTGGGCTATATGCAGGAGAATAGGGAGGAAAGGGAGAGAGAACAGAAGTTCAAAAGGTGAAAAACTGGGGGAGGAGGTTATCCTGATAAGAGACTGGAATTTGAAGACCGATGTGCAAGAGCAGAAGCAGCTGCTATGCGTGAGCAACTGGATAAGGGAGGCAAAGAGATTTTTAAGGATGTCTGCGCCCTTCATCATGTTTAAGAAAAAAAAATAATAATGAAGAACTTGAGTTATTCTGAAATTATCTTTGGTTGCTGCACTGTTTGTTTGTCCGAACAATAATGTTGTTCATGTGGATTATTTTGTAGTGCCCAGGACTCTATTTGATTGCAAGTGACAGAAATAAACTCATACTAATCAGGCATAAAATTTGACTTATGTTTGAAAAGTCCTAGAACATGATCTTGGGCATTATAAGAAATCCATGGTCCACCCTCCCCTGGAATATTTTCTGGCTCTAGAAGGTTATCTCTATGTGTATTTCACATGAATCTTTTTTACAGTCTTGGAGGGTAGGACATATCACATCTAGCATCCAAATCTCACCTTGATAGAGAGGACACTTACTCTGCCTGGGTCACCTTTCTACACTTGTGATAGAGAATTTAAGAGAACTAAGACGTAAAATCAGCTGACTGCTCCAGTGTTAAATAGGGATGGATCCTTCAATCCATGTTAAGGGTTTCTAGCTATCAGGCAGAGGTATAAATTATGATGGAGTTGACACTATATTCTTGTTATACAAATGTCTCTGTAGGTGGGGTATTTGTACCCCTATCACCATAGAATTGAATTTTAACTTAAGTTTAGATCTCTAATTGACTTTTCAAATGTTTTTTCAAAGAATTACAATCCCAGGTAGCTTTGAAAGTTATTACACATGCAGAAAACCATGAAAACAGAGCCACAAGACAAAGTTAAGGTAAGTGGAGCTAACATTCATCATTGAAAAAATGATGGACTTGTACTTAAATGTCATCTATAAACACTCAAGTCCTTTGCAGACCCCCTAAGATGAAAAGAAACCCACCAAGAGGTAAAATTGTGTTTCCTTTTGTTGTTAACACATACTCAAAACAATTGCCTGTCACTTACCAGATAGTACAATTTGGCATTATAAACAGATTGTAAGATTTCCAAACTGGAGAGTTTCATGCATTGTGAAGGATTATCATTCAGATGGCAGGTATCTGTCAACAACTACTTGTTAATTCATATAAAAAGTTTTTGTTTTCCAATAACCGGAGTTAGTTATGGGAGGAAAATGTCTGACAGACTTAACCAAGTTGAGAATACAAGTAAAAATCTAGTATTCTTGTGCATGCCTAAAAAGTAGACAAGCATGAAAGAGGTCAACATCCTGAACACAGGTTATAGAATGGACTGGTCAATAGAAAGATATGCATGACTGATGGCAACCAAAAGTGTCTGAAGAAATACTTTAGACCCTGACTATGAAGATTTTCTCATAATACAGAAGAAAGTGCCATATATTTGTATAGACAAGCATTTTGGGTAAGGTATTAAGTAAATAAAATAAAAGTTTGTGTATATATAGTTTACTGTAGTTATGGTAGATTGACTATTGTTCCCAATTCTTCCCTGTTATTGAATTATACATGTATGCCATTTTCCACGTGACTTTGCAGTGCTTCCTTCTAGCGGAGGCATAGTACTTTCCCCAACCCAATGATGTTGGGCTTGACTGTGACTGGTTTTAAACAATCTAATTGGGTGGTGAAAGTGTGCCTATTCTAAGCTGAGCATTCAATAGACATTACATCTTCTCTCTACTTGAACTTCTGTCATTATCAGGAGAATACCATGGACTGTGTCCACGGAGAATATAGAGGGAAATACATGAAACAAACTTGTCCTAAGCTGAGCATTTTAATAGGCATTACATGTTCCTTCCACTTGAACTTCTGTCATTCACCAGGAGAATACCATGGACTAATCCAAGGAGAATATGGAAGGAAATACATGAAGCTGACCTGAACCTAGCCTGCAGCTTGAAGCCCAGAACTGGGAACATAAAATTCAGTCTTATGTAAAGGAATTGCAGCAACTTATAGACTATGAGGAGGAAATAAGTGCTTGTTGCTTGAAGTCACTGAATTGTGGTGTCATTTCTTTTTATGCAGCATAAAATAGCAATAGCTGAAGAGTAGTATTTCTTTCCTCTCCTGACAAGTTGTTTTTAAACTGATGGTACAACTAGCAACTAATAGCACTGTAAGATAAAGGAAATTCATTAATTATACAGTTAATCATTTCATTATAATTATAGAAAGTGGTACAAAAAGGATGCAAAGAACACAAAACATAGATACCTAATCTAATCTGAGAGTCAGGAAATATTTCTATGAGGAAGTGGCATTAAAGCTGAAATCCAGCCTTTGGCTAAGCAAAGTTGGAGGGAGAGGGAGAAGCATTCCACATGAAGTCAGTGGTCTTTGCAAAGCCCTTAAGGCAAGAAAAAGATGCCCACTAGATATAGAGAAGTACCTGGAAAGCTGAGAAGAAACAGGAGTGTGCTAAGAGAAGAGAGGTTGACTGGTTTCCTTAAAAAAGGGGAGATTAAGACACAGAAACACATAAGAAGAAATTAACCCTACCAGCACCTTGATCTTGGACTTCTTGTCTCCAGACTCCAGAATTGTGAGGAAATAACTTTCTGTTGTCTAAACCAACTACTCTGTGGTATTTTGTGACAAGACTTTGTATTAGTCTGTTCAGACTGCTGTAACAAAAATACCATAGACTGGTTGGCTAATAAAAATAAATAAATTTATTTTCCATAGTTTTGGCAACTGGGAAGTCCAAGATCAAGGTGTAGGAAGATTTAGTATCTGGCGAAAGCCTTCTTTCCTGTTCACATACTGTCATCTTCTTGCCGTTTCCTCAAATGGTAGAAAGAGTGCAGGAACTCTTTTGTAAGGGCATTAAATTCATTCATGATGACTCCACCCTCTTCATTGAGTCACTTCCTAAAGGCTCTGCCTCCTAATACCATCACATATTCGGCTTAGGATTTTAACATGTGAATTGGGGGTTGGGGGCACAAACACTCAGTTTGTAGCACAGCTATAGCAAATAAAAACACACTGTAAGCCCAGATCTAAGTACTGTGCCTATAATTACTAGCTGCTCAGCATGTTTTTTGTTGCATTGATGGTGGAAATAAATGCACAATATAAAATAGACAATATTAATGATTTCATTTTTTTTAATTTTTATCTAAAAAGCAATGGAAATTCATTGATGGTTTTAAGCAAGATAGTAAATTTGTCAGATTTAGGTTTTAGAAAGTTTCCTCCGGCTATAGTGTAAGTAATGGATTAGTGGAGGAGAATTAGGAGCTTGTCACAGTAGTACAGGAGAAGGTGGCTTTCACTGAAATAGGGGCAGTAGAGATAGAGACCAGTGTTTAAGATATATTCAGTAGAAAAGTGAATGGAGCTTGGTATTTATTTGGACAATTAAAGTGAAGGAGGGATCACAGTGGCTTTCTGGTTTGTGAAACTGAGGTGGGAAGCACTGGAATAGAAGCAGATTTGTGAAGATGCCCACCAAAAGGGTTGGCAGCAAGTTAAGTTTGAGATCTCTATAGGATCTCAAGATGAGACTTCCAGTCATAGGAATTTATGGTGTAGATATCCTGAATACTCTCCCACTATAAACTAGATACAATGAAATAAACACTCTTCAATCCACAACTGAGTTTGCAGGAAAGTAAGAGAAATCACCAGGGCCAAAAGAAAGATAAAATTAATAACCCAAGTGCTCAACACACTAACTAAAAAAGCAGGCTGTAGGAGCTGTGGTGGGCTAAGGTGGTGGTTATGCCTCAGAAACTTGGGAGCTTTCATTTTCATACGCAGAGGGATACCAAAAGTATGACCTTAGAAGTTCTGGAGGGAGATGAGAGGTTGAAACCAAACCTCTTACAGGACTAGTTAAGAACTACCCCTTTAGTGAAATGGTAGACTAGAAATAATGTGCATACTCACAAAAGAGAAAACAAGAAAGCAAGTTATCTAGGCCTAGGTGCAGGGTAGGAAATAAGCCTCTCAGAAATTGTAATCACAGACATGTACCTCACATGAGCTTGGTATTTAAACTACATGTCCCTGAACACTCCACATTTTTTCTATGTCTTCCCAGCAAAAGCAAACTGATAACACATCTGATGTGATACAACCTCATCCCCGGCCATACATAATGCTTTCAGATGAATCCCATTGAAGATGAGTTCTCCACTCAAAATTACAAAACATACAAGGTAACAATCCACCTTGAGAGAATTAGAAAAAATTAAAAACAGAAATTGTACTCCTGGGAAGCCGGGATGGCTCAGTGGGTTAAGCGCTTAATTTGAAGCCTCGGGGACTGAGGATCGAATTCTGGCCCTGGCCCATGTAGACCCATATGCTGAACTGGGGAGTGCCCCCAGTTCGGTTCTCACTGAGGTGAGACCCTGGCCCAGTTCCTGCCCTGTGCAGCCCCGCGCCCACATGTGGAATAAAACTATGTGGAAAAACCAGTGATGTGCAACTATGGAGATTGTTCGGGGCCCTCCCCCTTCCTTCTCCTGTCACTGTCTCTGTCTCTGTCTCTCTGTCAAAAACAATAAATATAAATCTTTAAAAAAAAATAAAAAAGAAATTATACTCCCAATTTATTTTAGATAATAGAACTATCAGAGAGAGAATGTAAGACACGTAGATTTAAAATGTTTAAAACATTAAAAAAAGAAAAGCATAAAAACAAAGTACAGATAGATTTCAGAAAAAATAAAACAATTAGAAACTTTAGAAATGTGGGGAGGCTAGGATGGCTCAGTGGATTGAGCACTCACTTTGCAGCCCCAGGGTCTGAGGAATGAGTCCCGGCCCCAGCCTGTGAAGATCCATACGCTGAACTGGGATGTGGTCCTCAGTTCGGTTCTCACTGGGGCAAGCTTCCCAATGTGGGAGGCCCCCATCTCAGCACCCGGTTTGAGAGGGAATGCCTCCAGTGCAGGAGGCCCTTGCCCTGGTTCCCACCCTATGTGGCTACCCTGCCCACCTGTGTGGAATGAAACAGTGTCAAAGACTGATGATGTATAACTATGGAGAATGCTCTGGGCCCACCCTCTTTTTGTCTCTGTCTGTCAAAATCAATAAAATCTTTAAAAAAATTTTTATAAATGTAAAATATGACCCTTGAAATTAAAGAAAATTAGTTTTTTTAAAAGCGTATTAAATGTAGCTTAGAGGGAATTAATGAATTAGAATGTAGATCTAAGGTTATAAAGAATATAAATATGTGTGTGTGTGTGTGTATATATATACATATATATATATGCAATATGTACATATAATTTACACACACACACATATATGCACAAAAAGAGGATAAAATGAAGAAGTTCTTTATAATAGGAAGTTCATAGGATTCAGTAGAAGGAATGGGAGAAACAATGTCTGCTGAGGAAGATTATCTACAAAGTAATGCACATGAGATTGGCAACAGACCACTCAATTGCAACATAATAGGCAAAATTTTAAAAAATCTGCAAAATGTTGAGAGAAAATAGCTGTCAACTAACAATTCTATAGCCATTTGTATTTCATACCATATACCTACTCTGTCATTCAAGAATGGGGTCAGATTTAAGTTTCAGATAAAAATGAGAAAGCTTATGACTCACAGACCTTTACTGAGAGAACTAAGTCAGAATATTCTTCATAGAAAGAAATTGAATTCAGACAAGGGTATTATATAAAAAAGTAATAGAGACAAAATAATATGGCAGATGTATAGATAAATCAAAGTATTCTTTGAATCAAATAATAAAAACAATCATTTTGAACCATAAAAGAAAGATAGAACATTTCTTGACTTTATAGTAGTAATTTCTGAAGGGGAAAAGACTACACTGGGTAATTCATGAGTAATGTTTTATTTCTTAAGTTAGTGGAGAAAGGTTATGATTCTATAATTCTTCTTCTTCTTCTTTTTTTTTTTTTTGGTATGTGTTTGAATGCTTCATAAGAAATTTAGAAATAAATCACTTATCTATTTTTAAAAAGCAGAGTGGATATAAAAGTCTGGAAAACAACTGCATAAAGAATAGTGAAGAATAATCAGACTTTAAGTGTCACTACATTCTTGTATTGTTTAGAAGAAAGATAAATATATTAATTAACCTTAGACCTTATAAAGTTAGAGTAAAAGAAAAAGAAATTATTTCCAAACAAGAAGAAATGTTTGAAAACCAACACATTTGATTGACTCCCAAAAAGAACAAGAAAAGAGAAAAACAATGATGGTAAAAAGAAGCTCAAAATGCAATGGTGGAAATAAGTCCAAGTATATAAGACATTACAATAAATATAAGCAATCTAATATTTTTAGCTAGTAGAGATATTACAAGATTGAATATTTAAAGCATAGATAAATAATTTCTATGGGAAACACATCCAAACATCAAGACCATAAAAAGTTTAGAAGTTAAAGTTCTAGGAAAAGAAACACAAGGCAGATATCAACTAATTAATGAGGGAGCAGGGAGTTGGGGGAGCTGATGCTGCTATATTAATACCAGAAAAAAATAGACTTTAAGGCAAAACCCACTATTGAAACATTGTTAGAAATAACTGTAGCTATTACATAGTGATAAAAGAAATAAATAACCTGGAAGATCAACAATTCTGACATATATGCACCAAAGCACACTTTCAAAATACATGCTACCAAAATTGACAGAAGTTTTGGAGAAAATGGGCTATAATCATAGTGGAATTTTTTTTAATACCCTTGTCTCAATAATTGATAAATCAAGCAGGCAAAAAATCTTAATAAGGATGTAGAAGATTTGGACAACACAAATTACAAGTTTGATATGATGGTTATACATTAAACCTTGAACCCAGCAGTTTGAGAATATGAAAACTTATCCAGAAAACTTGGTGCATTCACCAAATTGGCTACTAATCAGTGCTCAAAGAAAATAACAAGTTCCAGAACTGATATGAATATGATGAAGTTAGAAATTAGAAAATAGAGCTGAATACAATATCATTAAATTAGAAATCAACAATAGAATTCCCCAATATATTTGAAAATGCAAAAAAATATATACTATTATAATTCATAGGTTTAAAGAATTGAAGGATAATGAAAATACTCAAAGGCAAAACTTGAGTGATATTCCTTGTCCTTCCTGAATAATTTAGTCCTAAAGCCATTAGCTGAGACGAAGTAAGGTAGAAGGAGCTGTGGCGGCCCAGAGAGGTTATCACAATTCACAGAGGATGAGAAGAACTTCTACTCAAGGAAGGCAGGCAACTAGCATGAGGAATCAGCCTGAATGGGTTAAGAAAGTACCCACGCAGGGTAGGCAGAGCCCAATCAGGGAAAGAAGGGCATTTGTGACGGGGAAGGGATCATAGTGAGGATTGATGATTAGTTGCATAAAGTGAGGTTATTGCATAAATAAATATCTGAAGTATTATAGTGGCTAGTCTTCCTATTATTAGAGAAGGGGAAAAGGAGAGAACAAGAATGCATATTTGACTTGGAGGTGTCAGTATGAACTCATGGTATTTAATATATATATACACATATATATACAGAGATAGAAATAAATTTAGATGTAGGAATGTGGGACAAATACATATTACTTCCCAGCTCTAACTTCTGATAGGACCTGGAAACAGCAATACTCCAATAACAATGAACATACACCAGGGCTGTCCAGAAAAAACTAGCCATTGTCAATATAATGAGAATGGCTACATAGCTGGATACTTTATGGACAGGCCTCATATGTAGCACCCATATCTTGGCTTCTAAATACCATTTCCCAGGGGAAGCTGGGATGGCTCAGTGGGTTGATTGCTCACTTTGCAGCCCAGGGACAGAGGATTGAATCCAGCCCCAGCCCATGCAGACCCATATGATGAACTGGGGTGTGCTTCCTATGCAGAAGGCCCAGTTCGGTTCTCACCCCCAAGTTTGGCCCCTGGCTTAATGGGGCGTGCTTCCCATGCAGGAGGCCCCCTGCCCAGTTCTCACCCTGAGCAGCTCCCACCCACCTTTGTGGAATGAAACTGTGTCAAAAACTGATGACATATAACTATGAAGACTGCTCTGGGTCCTCCACATTCTCTCTGTCTCTCTCTCTCTTCTCTGTCAAAAACAATAAAATAAATCTTTTTTAAAAATGCCGTTTTCCAGTAAAAGGAAATAGGACTCTTTAGAGAAATGTCTGATTCTGAGTTAAGAAGAGGAAAAGTATAAGAAAATCTTAAAACTTGTACCAGAAACCAAAAAAAGGTAATTTTAAACAATGATGGGAACATATAAAAAGGACCTAGAAGCAAGCCTAAATGGGCTCCTACTGGCCACATTGGTTATAGTTTAAGTATCAAAATTAATACTGATAGTAACTCACATAATTTATAATATTCATATAAAGTAAAATAAGAAATCATGAGGCCATACAAATGTAAATGAATCAAGAGTTAATTAATTAATTAAAAGTTTGATGAGGAAAAGGATATTTACATGGTTTCAAAGTGTCTCCTCACAAAAGAAGTAAAAAGTAAGTTTATGATGGAAAAGTCTGGAAAACACAACATTTATCAAGTGATCAAAGTAAATATCAGCTACTGAAATCATGCATGACCTGGTATCCTGGTTTGAGAAGAACAAAGCATCTCTTCTATGGTCCTGGAACCTGAATCTAATCATGAGGAAATATCAGACAAACTTAAACTGAGGGAGATTCTATAAAATAACTAAACACATCTTCAAAAACAAGGATAGGCTGAAAAAATATTCCAGACTGAAGGAAACTAAAGAGATATAACTAAATGCCGTGTGTTATTTTTTTAAAGATTTATTTTATTGTTTTTGACAGAGAGCGAAAGAGACAGAGACAAAGAGAGACAGAGAGAAGATGGGGGGCCCAGAGCAGTCTCCATAGTTGCATGTCACCAGTTTTTGACATGGTTTTATTTCACACAGGTGGGTGGAGGCCACACAGGACACGAGCCTCCTGCATGGAAAGCTCACCCTTGCAAGAGCTGAACTGGGGCCACACCTCAGTTCAGCTATTTCAGCATATGAGTCTACATGGACTGGGGCTGGGATTTGATCCTCTGACCCTGGGGCTGCAAGACGAGTGCTTAATCTGTTGAGTCATTCCAGCATCCACCTTGAATGATTCTGAATTGGAGGCTTTTGTTACAAAAAAACAAAACAACAAAAAAACAACACAACAATATCTGCATCAAATGGTGAAATGAATGTCGTTTGTGCTTTAAAGAGCAGGGGTATATCAAAGTTTATTTACTAATTTTATTGGTTGTGTTGCAGTTAAATAGTAGGCTGTTCTTATTTGTAAAAAAATATATGCACATTAAAGTTTTGGGAGATAATGGACTATCAGGTAAGCAATTTCCAAGTATTAAGGAAAAATGAGTTCTTTGTATTACATCTCTAGCATTTTTGTTTGTTTTTTGCAATTTTTTTATTCTTTCAAACTTCAAAGAAAAGCAATTACAACGAAACAAAAATGTGTGATATAGGTTAAATAATATTTAGAGGTAAATGTGCAGCTTTCACAATTTATAATTTAAAAAGGAAGATAAAATTTTATGTGTTAACTATTCTTCTATTCTATTCCTAAAATAGGGGGGGTGGGGGGGGGGAAGACCCAGTCAACTAAACCCAAAGGAAATAGGAAGAGGGAAATGAAAAGTTAAACAACAAAGAGAGTGAAAAAGAAGACAAAGAGGATACGCGGGGACCTTTCTCCACCATTGGGCAGCAGCAAGGACTTCCTTTCTTGCTAAGGCCATGGGTTTTTTCTCTTGCAGAGAAAAAACAAAAGTCAGTTTTTAGATTTTGAGTTCAAAAAGCTTGTAAATTTTGTATCAAATATGAAGGCCCTAAAGATCTCAAATCATGATATTAAGTTCACAAACAGAAGACTTGAGAAAAATAGATTAAAAATCAGTGTTTTGTGCCCAATATTAAATGAAGTTTGCATTGATTAAAGATGGAAAGTAAAGGAGAAAAGGTCAGAAGGAAAGCATAGAACTCAAATATTGGTGGTGTGTCTGTGAAGTGACTTTGGCCCTAACCCTCTCTCACCAAAGCTGGGAGAAAGTCTCATGGTTAGGAGAATTTGGGAGCAGAAAACTCTCTTGGAGAAAGTCAAGGAGGTTCCCCACCTCACAGATTCCCCTGTGCCCACATAGCACAGGGGAAGTAGAAGAGCGATGGCCCTGTGTGTGTTCAGTAACCAATCAGAGAGAGCCTCTGTGTTCCTGACATCCCAATGAGTCTTTGACAGAAATACATAATTTTTATAGGCCCAAAGGCTGAGGATATTTAGCCTAAACAATATGGTTATGGTAGACAAGTGAATTATGTCATAAAGGGTGGTGACATCTTAGACACTGCATGCATCAACACCAGAGAACCAGAATCCGTAACACACCTCTCAATAAATGTCAGCACGAATAGATGATGGCTCCCATCATAGCACCCTGTTTCTTTGTATACAGTCCCTAAATATCCCAATGGCTCTTTTACAAGTTATCAGATGAGTGGATGGACAGATGGATGGATGGATGATAAAAGTAAATGAATAACAATACATTACATCATTGTAAAAGCCACCATATTACAGCACTTCATGCTACTAAGAATGCCACTAAGATAATAGCCAAATTACCCTCATTTAGTCCTGCCCATCATTGCACTGCTTTCCAAGATTATAGCAACTAAGACTGGGAGAATGGATTCTTAAACCACTTTCATCTGCTGCTGAAGTAGTCCCAAGATCAGTAGATACAGCAAGTGGCTTTGAAAAAAATGTACATTGGAAAAAAATCATTGAGAGTTCCAGACACTAAGAAGTGTTTAAAAAAAGACATTTCTCCTAAATTTGCTTGTTTACTGACACAAAAATAAAGGGTATTTGAATTATATTCTGCTCTGGAATCTTCTCTTTTTATCTTGGCCTTGCTAGGTTTCTATTGTGTACCTAGGGAGATCTTCATGGAAGCAAATTTGTAATTCTAAAGCAGTCTACAAATGTACACTCACACAGCATAGCCAAACCAAAATTTTATGTCGATTTTTTTCTTTTCTATCTTAGACTGTGCAGTTCTTAAAGGAAATGTGGATGCATTGGCATGTCACAACTGCTATTAAAGAAGTCCAAGGGAAAACATTACAGCATGATGATCAACCTTGGCAGTCCCCACATACAGCATGATCATATTGTAATACTGTTTGATGCAATCGTATGTTTGATCAGTTTCAAGAGATGAATGTCACCTCACTTCAAACAATATGATGCAATCTCATTGTATGGAATTATGGCTGCCGTCAATCAGCATATGGTATAACCCTTAAAGTGCCATCTTTGGGGAATGTCATAAAAATGATTGCAACACTTGCATTAATTAGTAAGTTTTAGCACTAAAAACAAGCAAAACCTGGTAAGACAATTTATCTGCTAGACATTTGTTCATTTCTCTCATCATATAAATATGTATATAACCCATATACGAAAATATTTAACTAATTGGCTCAACTTATATCATGAGTTGAGCCCTCCAGTATGGATCAGTAAGCTGTATTTTCTATATTTTGTTTTATGGTCCCCAAATATGCCTCTATCTTAAACCAACTATACTGTTAAAGTGAGAGGTAGGTACAAAGTAAAGATAAACATCAAATTATTATTAGATCTATGTTCGTGACAAAACAAACTAGGGATTTAAGTTCAGCAAGTGACAAATAAGTGGTATGTGGATATGTTTTGAAATGATGAATACAAACTCAGTTTTTTGAACTTCATTAATTTCACTTTGTCAATGTTAATTGTGAGATAGACATTTTGAGGGAATAAGGGTTATGATATTTTTTTCCACATTGGGTATGGAATATTATTCCTCTTGGTTGAGGTTGTGTTTTTCCTTTATCAGATATTTCTTTGTCTTAGGTTTTGCCATTGTCTCTTCATTATACCTATTATTTCAATTTTTCCCAATGAATACATGATTTGAGACATTAGTGCTTTAGCATGGTACATGTTAATTTTACCTGAGATTTACCACACTTTCTCAAGGTGACTAACCCCCCCAAATTTAGCAGTGTTTGTTGACAGTGTATATATCATTGTAGTATTATGAGCCTTTTCCCTAAGGAATTCCTCTCCCACCCTGTCTCCTAGCATTCTCCTTTCCACTTTTTCCCAGTGGCCTCTAAGCCCATTATCAACTGAGCAATTCCTTGCTTTGGTAGGCACCCTTTAAGAAAATCTCCAATGATTCCTGCCTCCCAGTATTTACAACCTTGTGTAATTGTCTCTCTTTGAGTATGGGCTAAACCTAGTGACTTACTTTTATGAATATAATATGATCAACATCATAGGATATCACTTTCATAATTAGATTATAAAAGATTATATGACTTCTGTTTTGCTAGCAGAGTCTCTCTTGTGCTGGCTTTGATGAACCAAGCTTTTATATTGGAGAGTTCCATGTGGCAAGTAACTGAGTGCAGCCTCTGGCCAACAACCAACAAGGAACTGAGATACTCATGACAGTGGTCCATGAGAAACTGAATCCAGCCAAATATTAATATGAGCTTGGAAGCAGATTCTGCCTTAGTTGAACCTTCATGTAACTGTGGTACTAGAGGACACCTACATCGTAGCCTTATGAGAGATCCTGAAGCAAGGGGGCCTGCAAGGCTGTGCTTGAATTCCAAAACCACAGAAACTGTGGGATAGTGAATGTGTGTGATTTTATGCCACTAGACTTTGGGTTTATTTGTTGCATGGCAACAGACAACTAATACAACTACTATCTCTTAGTGAACATACTTGGTAGCTCAGTGCAGTCCATTTGTAGTGAGTAATAAAACAGTACAGTGGGGCTAGGAATCTTCACAATTTTGTCCTGAAAATATAGAAGATATTTTTTAAAAGATTTATTTCATTGTTTTTGATAGAGAGACAGACAGAGACAGAGAGAAGAGGGCGGGCCCAGAGCAGTCTCTACAGTTGCACATCATCAGTTTTCAACATAGTTTCATTCCACACAGGTAGATGGGGGGCTGTGCAGGGCAGCAACTGGGTGGGGGCCTCTCGCCTGGGAGGCATGCCCTCCTGAGTTGGGGGCTGAACCAGGGGCCCTCCACATGGAAAGCTCACCCTGGTGAGCCACACCGCAGTTCAGCATTTGGGTCAACACTGGCCAGGGCCAGGTTTCGATCCTTGGACCCCAGGGCCACAAAGTGAGTGCTCAACCCACTGAGACATACTGGATTCCCAATATAGAAGATTTTATATTCATTGGTTGTTATGTGGAAGTGCTGACCAAGGCCACAAAGAAACCTATGATGTCTCTAGGACCTTCCCTCAAAGATCCTACCATGATTCATGGGCAAGAGATATTGACCAGTGCTTAGTCTTTAGGATAAGATTGCAAAGCTTTGAAGTGTAAAGGTGCTTGCTATTTCTTTCTTTTCCAAGGCAAGGTTTTGCACACACACTTACTGGGACTGTGGAAATATAAAATGCTTTTCATTTATGTCACCAATGTCATGTTCTTAGATACATCTAGCATGTTTCACCGATTCTTGTTAACATCGCCACAGCCTGTCAGGAGCTAGATGAGTTCTAGGCTTTGAGGAAGAATTGTGAACAATTCCATGAGAACCTTCAAAAAATTAGAGGTAAGCTGTATTTTGCTTGTAGCAAACATGATTTGAAGATGGGGTCCTGTAATAGAAGTATATAATTTGTGAAATATTTTATTATTTACTCAGTTATCCACATTAATAATGGGGAACAGTGATTAAAAGTATTTAGTCAATAATCAAATACTTTTTACTTTTATTTTTATATTATAGATAAGTGTGTATGTGTGTGTGTGTGTGTGTGAGTGAGAGAATGTATGTATGTAGGTATGTTTACATGTGTGTCTATACTGTTGGGAAAAAATCCAGCCATTGTCAATATAACAAGAAAGATTACATGGTTGTTCAGGACAACCTATATATATACACATACATGTTTGCTCTCTCTTAAATGTGCTTGATCTAACATTAAGATCTTGTGTTCTTTTTCTTTTTTTAAGATTTTATTTTATTGTTTTGAGAGAAAGAGAGAAAGAGAGAGAGAGAAGGGGAGAGAGAGAGAGAGAGAGAGAGAGAGAGAGAGAGAGAGAGAGAAATAGAAGGTGGGAGCACCCAGAGCAGTCTCCATAGTTGTATATCACTAGTTCTGACAGGGTTTCATTTCATACAGGTGGATGTGGGGCCGCATAGGGCAGAAACTGAATTGGGGGCCTCCAGCTGGGGAGGTTAGACCCTTTGCCACTGAGCCATCCCAGAGAGTGATTACCAGCTGCACTGCAGTTCAGCATTTGGGATTTGCACGGGCCAGGTCCAAGAATCAAACCTTGGACCTCATGACTGTGAAGCAAGTGCTCAACAGCTAAGCTATCCCAGGATCCCTATATCTTGTTTTCTTGATTCACCTTTACCTCTAGGGGAAGGAGACAACCCATTTGGGTAGGAGAGAGTAGTCACTTTGGTACTGAACATGTTCTATGGGTGGGCCATGTGTGATTTATCAATAATTGATTTTTTAAAAGGTCCCTAAGTAGTCTAGGGTTTAAAAAAACAATGGAGAAAAAAAATGAGACTATTTTTTGCTTATTAGATTAACAAAGATTTTTAAAATGAATTATATCCAGGCTAGATTATAGGAGAAATGGCTTATGTACAGTTGGTGGGAATATAAATTGGCACATTTTTGGAAAGTAATTTAATGAAATACTTCAACATTTTAAATCCATTTTATGTCTCAGAATTTATGCCAAGAAAATAAATTTAAACTTGAAAAGATGTTAAAAGATGTTTACTGAAGTGCTGTTTATAGGGATAAAAATTTAATGCAAACTAAATATCTGTCAATAGAGTTAAACATGTTATGAAATATACAAAATAGAGGTTACCATAGCCAGCTAAAGGCAAACACTTGTATCATGGAAAAGTGGTAGCAATATATTAAAAAATTTCTTTAAGTTAGTAAACAAAAATTATATAATATATTGTGGTTCCAATATTGTTTAAAAAAAATGTCAACCCTATATGTGCATGGATAAACTACTGAGAGCACAAAATCATTCAAATTGTTTTTCTCTAATAAAGGAATTACAAGATATTTGAATATTTTCCAGTTAGCATTTATTAGTCATAAAAAACAGCTATTTTCACTTTGAAAAAATTCTTAATTAACTTTTGCTTTTTCTCTTTCAAACACTGAAAAAAATGTAACAGTCATCTATTTCATTTTGTCCTCCAGTTGCTCATCTGTTTTTTATTCATTAGCTCAGTTAGCGTTTATTAAAGCATTATTATGTGTCCTGTGATAGTCATTGAAGAAACAACAATAAAAGAGATTGTCTCGGATTCTATTGAAAATGACACATGTAAATTTCACATGAAATAAAATTTCTAAATGCTCTTTAGAGTAGATGTACGTAAGATAAGGCAGGATCACAGAGGAAGGAGCAGTCAATTTCAAATTAATAAATTTGTGTTTTATCTTTGTCAGTATTTCATTCACTAAAAATCATAAATTTCTGGAGATTGATTATACAATATAATATATATATTTTTAAATAATCTCTTTAGTGTCCAAAATCTTAATGCTGGTATGCTGTACTCAAAGACACCTTTATAGTCATAATATTCATCACTAGATTAGTAGTATTTAAACTTCTGGAAATCAGGACTAAAGTTCAAATACCATAACATTCAGTGGCACATTAGAATGGACGTAAAAATTCAGAGAAGCTGGGATGACTCAGCTGGTTAAGAGCTCTATTGCAGCCCCGGTATCGAAGGACTGAGTCCCCGCCCTGGCCCATGAGGACCCATATGCTGAGCTGGGATGTGTTTCCCATTCGGGAGGCCCCCAGTTTGGCCCCTAGCTCGCGGGATGTGCATTCCATGCAGGAGTCCCCTGGCCTGGTTCCTGCCCTGTGCAGCCCCACACCCACTTGTGTGAAATGAAACTATGTCAAAAATTAATGTTGTACAACTACGGGGACTGCTTTGGGCCCTCTCCCTTCTCTCTGTCTCTCTTTGCTGCTGTCTCTCTGTCAAAAACAATAAAATCTTAAAAAGAATAAATAAATACATAAATAAAAATTCAAAGCACGCTAAATAAGTAAGCAATAACTTCAGGCATGGCAAGGTCTTAGATGTCTACAAAAGTATCCAGAGTACCTGAGATATAAGCTAGTTCACACATTTCCCATTGAGTGTGAAGTTAAATGTCTATATTCTAATAACACCTTTAACATTAACTATATTTATATGAGCATATATGTAGTCCATATAGAATATATATATATATATATATATACACTTACATAATTCATACATATACAGACATATTTGGAAATCGAAGTTTTAATAACCATGCTCACCCCTCATTACTGATTTGAAGTTTTTTATTTATTGCAAATGGCAAGTTGTAAAACGGAGCATCAATGTGAATCAACATTCCATCAAGACAGACAGACATAGGAGCTCGTTAACTAGCTTAAAGAGGATGACCATCTGAGGAAGCAGCATTGTCAAAAATGTGTTTCTTTTTGCTTTCAGAAGAAAGAGTCAATTGACCTCTTTGTTCATATTTTTTTAAGGGATCACTGGTACTTGAAAAAAAAATATAACAAAAACTAATTGGGACAGTTCATTCAAAGAGTCATTTTCCTAAGCTTGTGTATATTACCCACAGAGATTAACTTAATGTGCCAGTCTTTTTTTTTTTTTTAATTTTGTTATTATTAATCAGATGACACAGAGAGAGAGGGACAGAGGTGAAAGAAGATAAGAAAAAGAAGACATAAGTAGAGAAGATGCAGATGGAAATTTGAATGTGGGGAGAAGGCCCAGTTTCTCCATTTATCAATATGAGAATTCACTGTCAATAATGACCACACTAGGAAAACAGTTTTGTGGGATGAAACCAGTTGTGTGTGACTTAAGCTATAATTACATTCTAAAATTTATGAGACATTGCGGCATGGAAAAAATTTTAAGGTTGAAATCAGAAACCATGTATGTTCTAGTTCAAGCTTTCTCTGAATGTCTGTGCAATCGAGAGCATGTTATTTGTCCTACTAAGTGTTTCAGCATCCCTATTTATTAAAAACAAAAAGGAAATCAATGCTTACCCTAACCATTTCACATACGTAATGTGAAAGTGTGAAACATTGAGTACATAAGAGTGCTTTGAAAGATTCAAAACAAATAGCAAAATTCAGATATTAAAACCAAATGATTTTTTTGGGGGGTAGGGGGTGGGGAAGTTGTTGACTGAACAAAGTATTACCACTAAAATATTAACTGATGAGTTCAGTTAATAATAGTGTGTGACTTGCCTAGAAATCTATTTCTATTACTTATAAAATTGCATTATAATTAGTGCACTCATTAATAATCTACCAATCAATATGAATTGAAGGTTTATTATTTTAAGGATGGGCAATTAGCAGTTTGACACGATGAAAAAGAGATAACCAACTGACTGATGGGTCCCTATCAAGTTTAATTTTCATGTTTTAAAAGTATCTTCTTTAGGGGTGAGTTTAAATGCACATCGCTCTTTCTCCTTTTAGAAAATGAATATATATGTTGTTCAAAAGGCATATCTGAACAACAAAGAATGAATTCTGGCATATATAACAAGAAATGAGCACATCTTCTAAATGGGCTCGATAGTTGGTATAAGTCCTGTTCTCTCGCACAGTAATATAACTGGATTGCTCTTTAAATCAAGTGAATTTGTATGTTCTCTTTCTCTTAATGGAATCAGTTTTGATATACTCTTTGTTCGTGCTGTTACAGGCTTCAGTCTAAGGGTTCTTTGTATTAACTTTCTAAAGTTACATTACAAAGAGGTTTTCAGAATTCCCAAAAGGCTTTTATTTAACCAGAGCTTTTGATCTCAAACCTGCTGGGGCCTAGTGAAATCCTTACCAATTCTCCAGTAACTCCTCACTATTGGAATTTGAAAAGACCCACCTGAAGGATTGTACGAACTCCCGGTGTGGTTTCAGCCATCCTTTAGATCACTCTATTCAAGCAACCTGCAAGGGGCCTAGTGCACCCTTTGTGATCTGCTTAGCAGCCTAAGGTGTCCTTTGCATAAGTTGTACTCCTGAGGAAATAAAAACCAGGAGGACACAGACCTATATACCTTATTTCCTGCTATCTTCAGTTAAAGGGGTATGGCAGGGGGTCTACTTAACATCCTTTGCTACCTAAATACCTTTTGGACATGGGAACTCAATAAAAGAACTTTCATTGCATCCATCACCCTACTGCAGTGCATAACAAATTAGATTTAAAAGGCTACTTTTTTCCTTACAGCTATTTCCATAATTTTCTTTCAAATTTCAATTTAGTGTCTAGTGACAGACTACACTCTAATATACTTTAAAACTCTATGATGACAATTATGTGATCATTATTTCCCAAAAAGCTAGGCTTATATTATTATAGACAAATTGTAGTTTAAAAGATAGAGTAGAAAATTAATTATGTTTAAGACATGTTAAAGGTAAAGCAAATATTGTTTTTGGATAACACTTTTTAAATATAAACGTGCATTTATTTTGTATTTGGCCCCAAACTCCCCTTTTTAGAAAAACTTTGCATTTGAAGTTGAAAAATATCAATACTACATATAACCTATTTTGAGAAAGGGTGATATAAAATTCTCAATTATAATTTTTAAATATTTTTATTTATTTTATTAAAAAACTTCTTTGTGCTGAGACTTCAGAGTGTGTTAACAGTAGCATGGAGGGCAAATAAAACTGCAAAGAAACAATATTTGCTGCTGTGTGTGAGAACTGATTTGCCCATGTACCACTTCTATATAAATATTTATCTTTACATTTCTATTAATGTAATGTAAAACCTCTAGATTCTTTAAAAAAGTTTTGGACACTGTCTTGACAAGTAGAGATGGTCTTTCTCCTATATCACTGTCATTGCATCAGAAGTTATTAGTTATAAAAAAGCCTCAGGGGAAGCCGGGATGGCTCAGTGGGTTAAGCACTCACTTTGCAGCCCTGGGAACCGAGGATCAAATCCCGGCCCCAGCCCTTGTGGACCCATATGATGAACTGGGGAGTGCCCCCAGCTCAGTTCTCCCAGGGGTGAAGACCCCAGCCCAGTTCCTGCCCTGTGCAGCCCCTCACCCACCTATGGAATGAGACTATATGGAAAAACTGATGATGTGCAACTGTGGAGACTGTTCTGGGCCCTCCCCCTTCTCTCTGTCTCTGTCTCTGTATCCCTCTCTCTCTGTCAAAAACAATAAAATTAAATCTTTAAAAAAAAAAAAAGCCTCAAATTAGTTTTGTGGGAAGCAATTAGAGAAAAATATGAAAGTATTTCCAGAACTTGTAAAATGTTTGCCATTCTATGCTTACTGCTTGAGAGGATACTTTAGCACACTACACATGCACCGTCTATAATAACAGATATTAGAAGAACTTGGTATTGGGGTGGGTAGTTTGTCCCTCCTTGAGTGCTAGTCTAACTACAGAAAAGTAGCCTGAAACAATCTCAATTCTGAATATGTGATACAGTTGTCAGGCTATGTGTTCAATTTGAGTTTCAGAAATGTTACCATACCCATAATGTCATTTCCTTTTTTTTTTTTTCTTAATGATTTTATTTTATTGTTTGGGGGTTGGATAAAGGCAGAGCAGTCTCCATAGTTTTGCATCTTTAGTTGTGACATGGTTTCATTCCACACAGGTGGATGTGAGGCCCCGTGGGATGGAAATCAAACTGGGGCCCTCCCACATGAGAGGTGAGAACCTTCACCACTGTGCCATCCCAGCAGTTACCAGTTGCACTACAGTTCAGCACATGGGTTTGCATTGGCTGGGGTCAGGAATTGAACTCTGGAACTTGTGATTGGAGGCAAGTGCTCAACTGCTGAACTATTCAGGCATTCCTGTAATGTCATTTCTTCACATTAATTTCCATAAACATTTGTTACACATCTGATTGGTAGATATCTATGAGTACTTGTCTGGTAGAATATTATTTTCTTCAGTTAATAATAACTGATTATTATGAAGATGCTATGAATTCTTTTTTAATTTTTTATTTATTTTTTAATTACTGTTAATGTAGAATATTGTATTAGTTTCAGGTGTACAACCTAGTGATTAGACACTTACATAACTTAGAAAGTGATCACCTGATAAATGTAGTGCCCATCCATCACCATACAGAGTTGGTATAATATATTTACTGTATTCCCTATGCTATACTTTACATGCCTATGCCTATTTTCTAAGCACCAATTTATACTTCTTAATCCCTTCCCCCAAACTCCCTTCCCATTGGGCAACCATCAAAATATTCTCTGTATCTATGAGTTCCTTTCTGTTTTGTTTGGTCACCTGTATGGGGTGCTGCAGGTATGTTTCCTGTGTGGGTTGTGTGTGCTCTCCTGTTGTAGTTCAGCCTCGGTTGCTGTTTGCATGTCAGTGGGAGGGATTGACCCTCGGGCTAATAGAACTATAAGGACTGTCTGTGACTATAGTGGAAGAACATTTGGGCAGCAGTGACCCTACTGAGCAGAATTCACTTTAGCTGGACTCTGGTGCCTGTCCAGTCTGCCCTTTGTGTGTGTCACTCATGGAGGTGGTACTCAGGTGTGGTCTGAAGCTGAGCACCAAGAGTATTAGTTCTTGGACCTATGGGGTGGGGCTCTGTGCTGGCCAAGTTCAGCCATTGTCTGTACCCTGCCCCGGGGCCACTGGATATGAGTTACAAAGTGACCTACAGTTGGTTGCCACTTGTTCTGGGCTTAGAGGAGCCTGAAAGAGGCTCAGCTGTGAATCAGGGCCAACTGCAACTAGTGCTATGCTTTGGGCTGCTCAGCAAGAGATATGAAGCATGTCGAGGCCAGATGCTGCTTATTTGGAATTTGTGAACCTTTGAGAAATATTAGGAAAGTCAACAGCATGAGCCAAGACAAACTATTTGAATGGAAAAGCTAGTGGAAACAGCTTGGGTGGGCCTGCTAGTTAGATAGGGTATGTTCTCAGGGAATCACTAGGGTGGGACGAATGGTATTCACCAGGTTGGTGGAGATGAAGGCAATTCTCTGCCTCAGCACACTGAGAAGGAGGAGCATTCATTAAAAGAACAATGATTTCTGTTAGCACTTCTGTCTGGGAGAAAACTGCCCCTCCAGCCCTCACCCTGAAGCTACATAATTGAGTTTCTCCCTGTATGTCCCTGGTGCCTTTCCATTTTGGTGCTGTTACCTGGGGGCTGGAGTTCAGAGAGAGTGATATCGAGAGTTAGTCTGTGAAGGGGAACTTTAAGAGAAGCACCTGGGACTCCAGCCCCTTCCCATCTCACTCTGTTGGTTTCCACAGTCTGAAGTTGTGGGACTTCTCTTTCATACATTGGAACCCTGGGCTGAGGAGCCTAGTGTGGGGCTAGGACTGCTCACTCTTCATGGGGGGACCTTCACTGGGGAGATATCCCCCTTGATTTTTAACAAGGGATAACAGTTTGTTCCGTGTGTCTGCCCCTCCTATTAGTCTCACTACAGCTTCTTCTTTATATGTTTAGTCTTAGGACTTCTGTGTAGCTAGTCTTCAGGCAATAGTTTAGTTGTACTTTTGATGTGGTTGTGAGAGAAGGCAAGCATAACTTTTTCCTACCCTGCCATCTTGACTGGAAACCAGATGCTATAAATTCTTTCTGGAGAAAGAGGTCTCAATGGCTTGCAGACCTGTTAGAATGGTGGAAATTATGAAAGCTGTGGTTTCTGATATTTATGGATACTATAATATGTGTTACTTATATGTTATATTACAGTAATGTCCTGTTTCTTTTAAAAATGTATTTTTTATGCATAGACAAAAAGTTTTAAAAATTGGTGTTTTGGTTTTTTGGTTTTTTTTTGTAATTTTGGTTGTACTCCCATTCACTCTTATTCGTAGTGTAAATGCAATTTGGGGTATGATTACTTTGCAATATCATAAGTTTAAAAAATGTGTATCACCCTTGATTTAAAAATTTACTTCAAAATCTAGCCTTTAGAAACACAACATTGGCACAGATGTATTTTGAAGCATTTTCACTAGTTCATTATGTGTGAGAACCAAAAGGCAATCAATTTAAATATCCATCAACATGAGATTACTAATAAGATATCAAGCTTTCATGGTTATAGCACTGTCATGGTTTGCAACCTTACCAAGTGCTACGTAGTCCTCAGTGCATATGGTAACCATTTCAGGTAGGTTTTGTTAGAAAGTTAAGTACAGAGAAATTAAGTAACTTGTCAAAGTTACAGAATTGTTAATGGTCAACCTAGAACTCAAATCCAACCAAGCCATTTGGTTGCAAAGCCATGAACTTAATCCTCTACTATAGTGACTAAATATATATTTAAAGAATGAGACAGGTTTAGACATCATAACACTAAAAAGGTATCTGAAAAATATAATTTAAGAAAATGAAGTCACAAAGATGTATGGTATATTGTCATTTTGGTAAAAATTATATCCATATACATTAGAATATGGACAAACTTACATAGGTGCCATGTTTACGATTCTGTAATACTTTGTCATTGTATTGCATTTTGTGTTCATTACCCAGAGTTAGTTTCTTTCTGTTACCATATATTTGGCTTCCCCTCCTCCTTCTCCTGACCCCTTCCCCCATTCCCCTCAGGTAACCACTAATCTATTGACTGTGTCCATGAGTTTTTATTTCTTTGTTGCTTTCAGTTTCATATTCCACATATGAGTGAAGTCATATGGTTCTTGTTTTTTTTTCTGTTGGCTTATTTCACTTAGCATGATGATCTCAAGGTCCATCCATGCTGTTGCAAATGTGAGTATTTTATCTTTTCTTATAGATGAGTAATATTCCATTGTATATATGTAGCACAACTCTTTAATTCAGTCATCTATAAAAGGGCACTTTGGTTGTTTCCATGACTTGTCCACCATAAATAGCTCTGCAATGAACATTGGAGTATGTAAGTTTTAGGGGACTAAGGTTTTCAAAATGTGGGGGTAGATACCCAGCAGGGGGATTGCTTAGTCATATGGTAGCTCCATCCCCAATTTTCTTTGGAACCTCCACACAGCCCTCCATAATTGTTGTACCAATTTGCATTCCCACCAGCAGTGTATGAGGGTTACATTTTCTCCACAGCCTCACCAGCACTTGTAATTCCTTGTCCTATTGATAATAGCCCATTTTAACAGTTGTGAGGTGGTCTCTCATGGTTTTAATTTTCATTTCCCTAATTGCTTGTGAAGTTGAACTTTTTTTTCATATATATGTTGGCCATATATATGTCATCACGAGTGATGTGTGTTTAGGTTCTTTCCCTATTTTTTAATTGGCTTTTTTTTGTTTTATTGTTATTGAGTTGTACAAGTTCTTTATATATTTTAAATACTAGCATCTTGTCAGAGGCAGTGTTGTTTGCAAATATTTTCTCTCATTTAGTTGGTTGTTTCTTTGCTTTGTCTCTGGTTTCCTTTACTGTGCAGAGTTTTGTAGTTTGATATAGTGGACAGAAAGCTTAAAGGAATGTTCACCAGGCTGTTCATGTGAGAGTCTCTATGGGTGGGATTCTCATTTTCTACTTTATATATGAGGGCTGTCCAGAAAATATAATGAGAGTGGTTACATGGCTGGATACTTTCAAGACAGCCTTTGTATTTCTGTAATATTTATATATTTTATAAATGTGTATGATAAAAAATAAAAATCTTTCTTTAAAATATTAACATATAATTAGGAGAATCAATAGAAATAATAAATTATTTTATTAACATATATAGCATTCTTTCAAGATTTCAAGCACTGACAGTCAATTTGGCCTTTTTAAATCAAATCAGAATTAAAAATTATATTACATAAAATTTTTACACTATGGGTATTAATGATCACAGTCTGTTCTGAGGAAGGATGGTGTTCTATGAAAAAGAAAGCCACAAGTATAGTGTTTGTTTTTTTCTTGTGTAATCAAATTTTTCAAGTGGCTGGTCTTATAAGTATTGAATAAAATTTCTCTTTTATCAAGTTATACTTATTTCACATTCCCTATATTAGAACACAAATATTCATTTTAAAGTTGTTCAGGGATGGAGGATTCTCACAATCTTTCTAATTATATAAAATCACTTACCATTTTTGTACTTATAAACTGCTTCTATGAGAAGATATTTTCTCCAGGTGTCTGAGTAGGGAAAATATCTGTACATTTTATTCTGAAGATACAACTAGTATTAGATATACTATTGGGCTAAACACAGAGTCTAGACTAGCTCTAGCTCTACTGCTTGCATTGAAGAAACAACCAGTGAGGATAATGCCTTCAAAATTTCGAATTCAAAGATTTGCTTATGGCTGTCATATGATTTTATAAGATAATAAAGAACATTTCTTGTAATTAAAGGTGACTCGGGAGGAGAGGCAAGATGGCGGCATGAGAGGAGAACCCAGACATCTACCTGGGAAGGGACTTACGAACAAAAAGGAACCCACAGGGGAAACCCTGAGAAGCACCCTCAACTGAGAGAACCACACAACGCAGAACAACACACAAAGGTTAGAGGAAAAAGGGGAGAGCGGGAGAGGGAGGGAGAAGGAGCAGTTTGGGGACAGGAAC
>PVKE010022021.1:0-25935 GCA_004027555.1 Craseonycteris thonglongyai
ATATTAACATTGTTAGAAGATTGCACTCAGTGATTAAAACAAAAGCTGACCTTTCTTATCTTCTCTGGAGTTCCTCGACTGCTTTCTTCCTATTTGTAGTTAAAATACATTTCAGAGGGCAGCAATTCGATGGAGATAATGATACACATGTTTGAGAGCGACTATCCATGCTATTGTTGCTTTCTAAAAATGTGCCTCTTTTCTGTAGGCTTGCGTTTCAAAAATGTTTACTCGTCTCTTACAAGGCAAGTTAATAAATAATATTCCGTGCCTGCACTAAACATTTTGTGGAAGAGCCGCAGCCAAGGAGTCAAAGAGCCGCATGCAGCTCGTGAACTGTGGTTTGCCGACCACTGAAGGGGTAAGAGGGGAGCAGGGTGAGAGAGAGGAAGGGAGAGCCAAATATATGATGATTGAACGAGAACTAATGCTGAGTGGTGAGCACACAATGCAACACATAGACAACATTTTGTAGAACTTTACGTCTGGAACTATGTAATTTTACTAACCAATATCACCCTGATAAATTTAATAAAGTGAAAAACAAATTTTCAAAATAAAAGAAAAAGAATATTGACAGATGGCATGAAGAGACATTTCACCAAAGAAGCCATATAAATGGAAAATAAACAATGGACAGATATTCAACATCATTAGCCATTAGGGAAATGAAAATAATATATTACTACATGCCTATCAGACAACACTAAATGTTGATGAGGATTTGAAGAAACTGAGTAACTTACACATTGTTGGGTAGAATATACAAGTCTGGCAGAAGTACTGTCCTTTTTTAAAGTAGTATAGTGTACTTGACTGTGATATTATTATGTTACAGAATTCAAAGCTTAAGATTTTGTAATAAAAGATTTGGTATAGATGACCAGCTCATAAAAAGGGGTGTCATTGCTGCCTGGCCCTGTAAAATAGTACATCTACTCTGGACAGCATTTTGAAATTTGCTTTAAGAACTGAACAAGCACATATCCTATGACTCAGCAATCACACTCAGCATGTTTCCCAGGGAGATGAAAACTATGTCCACATAAACCTGCAAACCAGTGTTCACAGCCTTATTCAAGATATTACAAATCTGGAACAAACTGAGGTCTTTCAATGGGAAAATAGTTAAACAGCACTGTGAATACAACTCAGCAGTGAGAAAATTATCTATCAATACATTCAACAACCTGGATGAACTTCAAGTAAAGGTTATATACTCTGTGATTCCATTCTTGGAAAGACAAAATTATAGAAATAGAAAACAGACTACTGATTGTCACTAATTAAAAAAGGAGTAGAGCAGAAGTGGCTAGGAAGGGTAATAGGAAGAGAGTGATAGTTGTGGTGATTACATCGTTGTGTCTTGAATACTTCAATGATGACTTCCTGTTCGTGGTCCCATAATACAGTTTTGTAAGAAGTAATCACTGGGGCAAAACTTGCCCATTGAGACGTGTTTTGCCATCTTTTGCTGCCTCTGACACCTTCTCCCTCTCACCTGGGGGAGTAGCCTGGGCTAACCTACTAAATAAAGAATGACACAAGTGCAGTCAGCTCTGTCTTGTGGACAAAAGCTGAGCAATAGCCAAGCCAGTGAGGGAGGCTAGCCTAGGTGACTGAGCAGCTAGCCCGCTTGCCACATGATAACGAATGCTTGAGGGATCCCGATAAAAATAAGTTAAGCCAACTTAGTTATGGGGAACCAGCCAACTGATCTACAGAATTTTGAGCTCAAACAATGCTGGTTGTTAAAGTTTGTGATGGGTTTTAATGCAGTACTATACAAGTTTGGGGGACCCAAAAAAGTAGAATTTATTTATTTTAAAAAATTGTGTATTTATTTCTACATTTCAACTTCAGTCATCTTTAAAATACTCTTTGTTTGATGTAATTCACCTACTGAGATACTGTTTTCACTGCTCAAAACAGTTTTTGAACTTGGGAATTTGGATGCCTTTTAGTGCTTCTGCCGTCTTTTGCTTAACCTCTTCTATATTAGCAAAATGTTTCTGTTGGAGGACTTTTTTTTCATCTGGGGAAACAAAATAAAAAGTCACTTGGAGCAAGATCTGTTGAATAGGAAGGGTGGGGCACAGGGGTCATGCTGTTTTGGGCCAAAAACTGAACACTCAGCGTGGTATGGGCAGGTGCATTGTCATGCAACATGTTGTTTATGTAAATCACCCATCATGAAATGGACCAATGTATTGAAAGAGTCTCAAAAAAAAAAAAAATGGACTAAAGCCAAATGCAGACTCTCACAATGCCAGCCGGTATGCAGGTGCATATGGGCTCCTAGAACACTCGCCTAGCGGGGGAAGCCTGCACTACAAGGGGCCTACCCTCCAGATAATTTCATGTTTCTTGGGGTCTCCGCTGTAGAAATTGAGTGGGTTTATACAGTTATTGAACACCAACTTTCCTTAGGCTGAAGCTGGGGATTATAGTGGATGATGGCCTACGTGTCTAGAGAGCTCTGAGACTGTCACCCTACTGAAGCTGTGATGAAACTCAGTTCTTTCACACCGCAGTAAAGAATTACAGGTCATTGAAACACAGGAAAGCAAAGTTTTATTGAAATACATTTCAAGAGAGAAAGTGGCCAAGTCAAGAGAGGCAAAAGGCCCCAGTGCGTTCGGGGTTTGGGTTTTAATCCTGGCCCAGATCCAGCTCTGTGAGTGTGACATATAGACTTAGGTCCTTTGATTGACACGTGTAGGTCATATGATTGTTTTCTTTCTGCACATGCCCTACCCAGAATGCATGCAGGAAAGCCCACAGGGAGCCCCAAAACTACATTGCTAATTTATTACAATTACATTATAATGATACTAAGGTTAAGGTAGGGCAAGGTTTAACATTCTGTGCAGGTGTCCAAATCCAGGTAATTCTGGTGGGGGTATTTCTTCCACCCCCACCTGGGAGGTTTTAACATAATAATTAATCTCTGAGAGCTTGGCCCAGGGCAGTCCCTGGGGAGTGGATATGGCCAGTGACCTACCTCACCTGTTGCTCACCACTAACTTTCTACCTAATAAGACTGGTCTCTGTCTGGGACACCAGGTCTGATACCATGTCATCTTCCTAGGATTCTGCTCACACATATTTTCCAGCTTATGTCACTCACAGCTCTATGCTGAAAAGACCTTCTGATTTCTGTTGATTCTTTTTTTTTTAATTGTTATATTTATTAGGGTGACATTAGTTGATAAAATTACACAGGTTCCAGGTGTACAATTCTACATTATTGTCTATGTATTGTATTATGTGCTCACCACCAAGAGTCAGTTCTCCTTCTATCACCATATATTTGATGCCCTTCCTTCTTCCCTCCCCTCTTACTCTCAGGTAACCACTAAACTGTGTCTAACAAGCATTTTTGCTTGTTACTTTCAGTTTTATATTCCATATAGGAGTGAAGTCATATAGTTCGTGATATTTTCTGTCTGACTTATTTCACTTAGCATGACGATCTAAAGTTCCATCCATGTTGTTGCAAATGGCAGTATTTCATCTTTTCTTATGGCTGAGTAATATTTTTGTGTGTAAATGTACTACAACTTCTGTTAGTTTTTAAGATACTCATTTCTCCTGAATGAATCCTGAGTCTTAGGAAAATAAAAGCCCTCTATCCCTTGTCATTTGGTTCAAAGTTCCAGTAATCTTGTCTCAGCATCTCCTCACTGTCCAGAAAGAAGAAGAAAAAAAATCATGCTGGGTCATCTCTCCTCTTCACTGTCTACTTTTCAGCAGGACAATCTTGTTATAAAACTGTGGCTCTGAAATCAGAGAGGCTTCTATTCAGATATTGGCTGTATTATTATATAAGGTTTTGCTTTGGGTAAGACAATTAACTCCTCTGAGCTGCATATGTCCGTCAGTAAATTTTAAGGGCAACTACATAATATAATGTCTAGAAAATAATCTGAAATGTACATGGTATATGGTAGGTGCATACACACGAATTCCCTTCCTCAGAAATTTCTCAGTCACATGCCTGCTTAACTTTAATCCTTCAAGATGGAAATAGTGTTTTGACAACATATTTAAATAATTTATGTCTTAGGGATCTGCTCATCCCCTTCTTCAACAAGGACTTTTCTCATACAGTGGTATTTCATATTGATATTTGGGTCCATCTGTCAGAAGGAAGATTCCCAGTGATGAGCATAGAAGGTCATTACCCACAGAAAAGGAGAAGACAGAAAATCAGGAGCCCTCTGGCCCAGCCCGCTATTATTAACTCACAGAGAGTGGTTACAAGAGCTTGACCTAAGCCACAAATGCTGTTTTAATTTAAATTAAAACTACAAAGAGTTGCCTTGCTTACTTTAGTGTGCTTGCTACTGAACAAAGAGAAAGTGAAATTGCCTGGCTGCCCCTTGCTAACAATAGCTGTGCCCCCATCAGGCCCAGTGACCTAAGACCCTGCTGCTGAAATGAGATGACAAAGAGACACAACTCAGTGATGTTTCCTCAAGGTATGTGGGAAAGGCAAGACCTGCATTCATCTCGTGGGTGACAGAAAATGCAAATTAAAAATTGGAGCTGGCACATCCTCCGCCACCACACAGATCAGTCCTGCAATCGTCAGCAAAAACCAGACCTGCTATTAATGTGAAAGGGCACCAGAGATGGTCTAATTTCCAGTTATGCGGTATCTGCTGTCTTAGCTTCTTCTAGAAACAATTACTGAGACTACAACTGTGCCAAAGTTTTCTTAGGAAATGAAAGTAACACTAGGGGAAGAAGGAAATAAAGGGAAAGGGAATATGCATAAAGGCTGATTTATTCAATCAACTCCCATAGAGAATGACACAGCTTATCACTTAAGAAATTAATTAGGGGAAGCCGGGATGGCTCAGTGGGTTAAGCGCTCACTTTGCAGTGCCAGGGACCAGGGATCGAATCCTGGCCCCGGCCCGTGCGGAACCATATGCTGAACTGGGAGCTCCCCCAGTTCAGTTCTCTCTCTGTCTCTGTCTCTGTATCTCTCTCTCTGTCAAAAATAAAAATAAATAAATAAAAATATATTTAAAAAAAAAAAAAGAAATTAATTAGCATTGCCAAGAGGTGAGGAAGCTACCACATTTGGACCCTACACCCAGCAGTCATTGCCTAAGGGCCACCCCTGGAAGTTATTACCTCTCAGACCTCTCTGACCTGACAAGTACATTGACAAAGTATGTTCTGGAAACCCAAGGACAGCACTCAAACAAACAAAAAAAAACATCAAGAATAACTTTTAAGATGTGGACTGGCATACATGGATCACAGTAGTTGTGGACAGAACACAAGCTTTGTCTGTTGCAGTTGCTAAACATTTCACAGGTGATTTTTCTTGGAATGCTTTTGTTCTCAAAGGTTCTCACTGTAAAGCTGCAAATTGAAATGCAGTGACTTTTAAATTTATTTTATGACCTAATGTTGAAATATCTCACAATAAAGGAAACATAAAAACTAATTGAAATACAAAATTAAAACTAGGCCCAACTCACTATATCCAAGTGAGTTACTGACTAAGGTCTGCTAGTAAATTTATACATTTTAATGGCAGAAGACTGCTAGTCCTGCTGATGACCCTACAGATAGCTATGTGACCTTATAATTCACTTAAATCTCTAAGTCTCAGTATCTCTACTCTCACAATTTCTAAAAATAGTTCAAGTGCAAAACTTTTATCATTGTGTGGTTGTATAATTGTCATGTGTCCATTAGAAAATGGGAAATACTCACAATTTTACCATTTATAAACATGAATTATTCCCCACTGTGTACTAAAAATAAAGTCCAAACTCATCAAGACCTGCCCACCCTACGTGATATAGTTTTAACCTTACTTTTGAACTTTATTTGCATATATATATATATATATATGCAAATAAAGTTCAAAAGTAAGTATATATATATATATAAAATCTTCCCCTGTAGTTAAACTAGTCTAGTCATGATTTATCATTCTGGCTAAGTCCTTCCTTAACTCCATGTGTTTACCTATGAAAAGTATAGCCTGATAAAGAAATTAAGATGTATTCTGAAGCCATATTGCCCAATATGTAAAATTTGTGCAATCTTAAGCAAAAATGTTACCTGCTCCCCAGTCTGTTTCCTCATCTGTAACAAGGAAATATAATATCCATAGAATATATTTGTTAACAGATTACATATTTATGGATATTAAATACATATGCAAATTTTATAGAACAGTGCCTAGCACATGGTGAGCATTTTCCAGCATTTGCTAATAATGATTATCTCTCAGATAAATGCCCTACTCTCCCCCAATTACGGTTTCATCCTATATCAGATTCTCTCCATGAAACTTCCTCTGCTTCTTTCTAACCCCAAGAATAACTCTTTTCTATGAACACCTGTGGAACAGATGATTAGTTCCAGTTTTTGGCATGTGTGAGGCACACATGAAACTCCTGATCTATCACTTCCTAGGTGAAACACTTTCTTTACTTGAATTCTTTGATATCACCCTCTTTCATGGCTCTACCCTTCCCAGTCTCTTATTTCATGTCTCTTTTGTTATTTTGTTTTTGTGTCATGATCTCTAAATATTTTCATGTCCCAGCATTCACCAATTACCTGTTTTCTACTCTACCAAAGCATCCTTTGGACAATGTAATCTCTAGGTGACAAAAGAAGAAACAAACAAAAAACCTTTACATCACTATCTCTCAAATTTACATCTAAACCACAGATCTCTCTCCTGAGCCCAGATTCATATAGGACATCTGAAATCTATCATGTCAATAGCCAAACTCATAATTTCATCCCACGTTCTCTCAGTTTTCACTCACTCAATAAATGGCAATTCCTATTTGCTCAGGCCTCCAAACATTTGATTCATTCTTTACTCCTCTTTTTCACTCAAACCCCAGAGAAAATACATCAAAAAATCTCATTGTTTCTGTCTTTAAGGTGCACCTAAAATCTAGCCTTTTTGTTATCACAGCATTCTAGTCACCAGCATCTCTCACCTGGATTATTGCAATAGTTTCTTATCTGGTCTCTCTGCTTATCTGCCACCTTTCCAATTATTCTTCTAAAATACTCAGAATAATCTGTATGAAATTTAAGTCAGATGAGAGCACTCCTCAGCTAAACCTCTGTGACACTTTCCAAAGCTCTCAGAGTACTGGCTAAGGTCCTCCTGATACTGCAAGGCCCTTTCTGTTCTGACCGGTCTTCCTGGGAATACTCATCCCTCTCTTTCTTCATTCACTCCCTTCCAGCCACATCCACGCCTTGCTGCTCCTTGATTCCTAGAACAATCTCCACTCATTTCCTGTTCACTTGACTTGTCTGCCTAAAACTCATTTTCTCTCAAAACTACATGGCCTGCTCTCTTCTCCTTGTCATTTCACAAATACTTTTAACAGAGTTTTTACTTGACCACTCAACTTAATATAAAATAACACTCCCAACCCCATCCTCAGTAATTCCTGTTGTTTTATTCCTTTCCTACTTTTCCTCACAAAATCGCATATTGGCTTCTAACGCACTACATATTTTTCTTTTTTATTCATTTATGGTCATACTTTCTTCATCAGAATCTGTGCAGTGTCTGTCTCTATGAGGTTCAGTACAAATATCCACCTTAAAGAATTTAGGTGCTTAATAAATATTTGTTGAGTGAATGAATAAATATACAAAGATCCCTCTGTCTATATCATAAAACTTTCTAGTTAGGCTGCAAGACCCCCAAGAAATAAGGGTCTTAATCTCTTCCCTCACATCTGTAGTTCTGGGCCCAGAGTACAAAATTAGTAAGTGTTGGCATTGGGGGTTAGAATCTGCAATTGGTATAATTGCCAGGAGCTGAGCTAAACAATTTGTCAAAGTGGCTGGTTCAGTAGTAGGAATTGGTGAGGCAAATGAATTATGCCTCCTACTGTGTATTTGCTTTAACATTCTGTGGCAGCAGCATGGAGCAGTGTTTATTTTTTTTAATTTACATAAGCAAAAGATACCAATCAAATGACAATAGTGGGTGTCAATGTGAGACAACTTTCATTGGGCTGAATTGGTTTTATCAGTTTTAAATGTTCTTTTTTCTTGAGATTTATTTTTTGTTTGTTTGTTTTTGACATGGAAAGAGAGACAGAAAGAGACAGAGAGAAGGGGGAGGGCCCAGCACAGTCTGCGTATTTGTACATCATCAGTTTCTGACATAGTTTCATTCCACACAGGTAGGTGGGGGCCACACAGGGTGGAACCAGGCAGGGGGCCTCCCACATGGGAGGCACACACCAACATGGGAAAATCACCCCAGTGAGAATAGAAGTGGGGCCACATCTCAGTTCAGCATATGGGTTCACATGAGCAGGGACCAGGCTTCAAACTTTGGACCCCAGGGCTGCAAAGCAAGTGCTTAACCTGCTGAGCCATCGACTTCCCCTGGTTTTAAATATTCTTAATCACACTTTAATCATCATACCAACCCTTTTTCTATTCCTGAGCAACTCTCTCAGGAAGGTGTGGGCCCATCCAGGCAAAATAGTTTTTTTGTTGTTGTTTTGGGTCACCAACACAGAATAGCCAGTCAATCTGGCAATTCTTCAAGTGAAATCAGCTGCAACTATGATTTTCTTTGAATCGGTAAACTTTCTGCCTCCTGGAGCCATTTGTGACAGAAGATGACACACTACAGGCCATTTTAATTGGGGCAGCCCCCAGCTTCCAAAGGAAGAGCTGGCATATCTACTCCACTCTTCAGTTTTTTCAACTGGCTCTTATGAAAAATCACCTTTACCTGAATCAGAGAGCTGGTTTTTCATATACAATGATATTGTTTTATTCTCCTGAGAGAAGGAACCAGATTGTGAACCTGTCAATGTAACAGAAGACTTTGTTCTCAAATCACAAAGAAAAAAAACATATTAGAAATCTGTGCTTTGGCATTAGGCTGCAATAAAATAACTCCAATTAAGACTGTTAAAAAAAATCTCTTAATGCTTTGGGGATAAAATACTTGATCTAATAGTAAGTTCCCAAAGAGTCAACCTCAGTACTTTTCATTTATTCCAAGAAACCAAAATTACTTCCTTTAGTGTAAATGGCAAAACAAAAAGAGTCTAATGTAGAGGAAATGGCTCTGAGCTGGGAGTAAAAAACACAAGCTACTGCAGCTTCAGTACTATAAACGCGTATGTCTGAAGGAGCAGAAGGACCCGCTGTGGATTTGCAGAGATCTCAGTTTAATCCCAATGGTGTAAATTTAAGATTGAGTCAGGCCTCTGTCCTCAGGCATATTTGAAATTCCTCCAGCAGAGCATCAATATCAAGCAATATGACCTAAAATGCCTGCAAACCAATCACATGCAGCCATGGTTTAGCCATCTCTTCTACACAGGGTTGTGAGTGATCTGAAGGAAGTGGTATTGTTGTTTTCATCTTTGTATCACCACTGCCTAGCTTAATGGAGAATTAAACAAATAATAAATGCTCATTAAACAGTTGCAGTTTCTTTTCAAGTGTGTGGTGGCAGAATGCTAAGCATATTTCTAAATGTGATGCCATTTATTTTTCACAATAACCCTGAACTTGGGCATTGGTGCACTCTTTCTGCAGGTGAGAAAAGAAGATAATGTTACTTAAAACCTGATAACTTATCAATGGTCTTATGAGTAAGATTCATGTTCAGTCTTCTGCCTCCAAATCTAATATTCTTCCCAGGGTTGCAGGGGTTTGCAGTCAGGCTGAGGCTCAGGCTTGAAAGGATTGAAATTACCAAGGAACGACCTCAGCCCCATGTTCAGGTCTCCACACAGTGCCTGACGCTGCCATCTTCTGAGACCTGAGGGCTCTAATCCATGCCTTTTGGGTGCTGCCTGCAAAGCTGCACATTACGGGGCTCAGACTAAAAACCGTGGGTCTGAAGGAGAGCACTATGCTCAGGCGTAATCTCTCCTCCCTGCCTGGATGGCGAAGCAAGCTCTCAGGTCTTCCACATACCGTATTGACTGGAGCAGACTTGCGAAAAGGGTTTACAGAGCACACGAGAGACTTTGTCTGGACTCATCATGCATTTGTCAAAGTCTTCCTCTTCTCCTAGTTGTGGGAGGCCTGCGTAGCACAGGGTAGCTGAGGCTGGTTGTGGCCACTTCCTCATGCTTGGACAGACCCGTCTGTGTGTGCGTAGGATGCTCACGGGTTTGTCTGTGCCTACCCACAAACAAGCGCTAGCCTGGCCAAGGAGCTGTTGCTGGGGTGATTCTGGGCCTTTCCATCACTTTTGGTCCAGCTGCCAGGCCCCTCATATGTAACTAAAAGTCATTAGCCACCTTGGGAGAAGGGCTTCTTAGTCTGAGGCTCCAGGCCTAGGTGTGGGAAGGAGAAGGACCTATAGGTTCAGGGTCTCCACACTGTGTCAAGGGAAGTTCCTTCGAGCCGGGTTTGAGCAGCTCCTCCCCTGAGGCTTTCGTCCATGGCACACAGTTGACATGGGGACTGAGGACTCAGCTCAGACCTGCAGGCAGTGTTCCCTGCCCTTGCGCTTTGGCGTATGTCTCCTGGTCGGTTCAGATTCTCTTCACACACAATGGCACTCACAGGAATGTGCTAGCGCTTCTCCCTGAAGTGGCTAGCTTTCCCTCAGCAGTCTGCTGACCTAGCCCAATTTCAGCAGATGTCCCCATGTACCAGGCCTTCTCAGGCCTAGAATCTTCTCCATGGGCTGTAACCAAGACAAGCTGGCCCCTTAGCCATCTTATAGACAGCTCCATGATGATATAATGTCCTTATTTGTTTGTATGGCTTGTCTGTATGTTTGGGCACAGAATTCAGCAAAGTTGCTTGATGTCTATGAGGATGGCCTGGAGCCATCCCTCCTCATCAGAGTCTTGTTCAGGAGACTCTGGGTTCCTATGATGACCCCAGTCCTTCTGTCACTACACCCAGCTAGGAGACAGACTCTCAGAGATACCACTTGTAGATAGACCTAATGTATTTTTTTTTTCTCCCCACAAAGGTGATCCTCACAGGCCTAGCACCCTCTGAAGCCCTCTGGGTAGGCTGGTGCCCCATATCTGGTCCAGGTGGCCACTGACGAATGCCAAGCATCTCCATACCTGGCAGCCACAAGGCCACCAGGTGTCCTCCGCCTAGGGTGAGGGTTCAGGGCTGGGAGGTGCTTCTGCTCTTCCTTCCTGCCCGTCATGGAGCTCGCCCAGCCTGCCCACCTGCATCTGTTTCCTGTTGCTGCTGGTTTGAGGGTGTGGATGGGGCCCTCTCTCTGGACCGGGGGACGGCTGGAGGCCCATCTTCTTGGGGGATCATTTCAGCTGCGGTTGCTCTACCCTCTGTCCTCTGCTTCACATCTCTGCTCTGATGCTGGAACCTGTCCCTGCCCCGCACCTACCATCGGTGCCATGTGGGCCTCATGAAGTTGGGTGGGTGCTCCCAGCTCCCTGAAAGCCAGCTAGTCACGTGGCACTTTTCCAGATTCACTCTTTATTGTGGTAACATGGCACTTGGATCAGACTCGCTCTTTAGTGTGGCCCCTGCTCTGGCCCAGGTTTCTTTTTAAATATATATATATATTATTTATTTATTTATTTATTTTTGACAGAGAGAGAGAGGGAGAGAGAGACAGAGACAGAGACAGAGATAGAGACAGAGACAGAGAGAGAACTGAACTGGGAGGACTCCCCAGTTCAGCATATGGGTCCACATGGGCCGGGGCCGGGATTTGATCCCTGGTCTCCGGCACTGCAAAGTGAGTGCTTAACCCACTGAGCCATCCCAGCTTCCCCTGGTCCAGGTTTCTTAGAGTCTAGAACACAGTCGAAGTGATGGGGGTCAGCAGGTCAGGGGGTGGATTGGGATGACTGTCCTCAAAGCTGACTGTGGAAATAATGTAATGGCTCCTGGCCTGTGGGCATCCCTGCCATCCCCAGACAGTGTGAAACAGGTAGTGGGTGGTTACTCTCACAGATAGGAAGCAGTGCAAGAAACTGCCTCCAGAGTAGGACATCAGATACAGAACATTGACTTGCTTAATCCCCTTTAGCTGCAGCAAACTAGGGTATCTATGGGGTATCCATCAAAGTTAGAGCCACTTCTTGATACATGGTGATATGTCAGTAACAGAGAGCAATGCAAATCATCATGGAAGGCCGAGTGAGGAGAAATTGGATCAGCACCGGGCTCAGGGGTGGGCAAGGAAGGACAAGCAGGAAGCATCTGCCAAGGGACTGATATAAGGACTGAGTTCTGAAACATGAGTGGAACGTTTAGGAGAAGAGAGCACTTTAAGCATGGAGAACAGGCCAGCTTAATAAGCGCCTGCTGTATTCTACTCACCCAATCACGGACTGTGTGTTCTATAACATAAGAGATACCACTTCCCTTAGTAGGGATTCAGTTTGCCCATTTGGTTGGCAGAACAAATGTTCCACTTATCATTCTGGCTTAGCTGGGTTCACTAGAAAGGCCTTATAGATGGAGATTCTGATCAAGTGATTTATTGAGGGGGTGCCCTTAGGTGAAATATAAGGAATAAAGGTAGCACAGTGGGCCCAGGGAAGGAGCTGAGCAAGGCTGTGGTCTCAGCCTAAAATGAACTTCAGCCTAAACACGTGGGGAGCTCAGGACCAGGAATTGTACCAAAGTCAGTCAATCATCAATCAAGTCCGGACTTGAGGAGCTGGTGACTGTCAAACATGGTAGCTCCCTTTACACTGAAGGCAGTTCTTTGGAGAAAATGTGGCTATAAGATGCTCACTGCTGTGGGGTACTCTGAGGAGTTTGGGGGATGGGGCACAGAGAGCATCCATGAAACCTTTCCACCTCAGTCAAATGCAGAAGAGAATGGGAGGTGCCCAGTCATCCCATTACATCCACCAGACTCATCTACACACCAGCATGTCCCCTAGAAGAGAAATAAAAGCATGAGTCTGATTTGAAACAACGATCCAAACTTCTTCTGTGAGTTTCTTCTGTTTTTTTGTTTGTTTTTTTGTTTCCTCTATGCTTTTTCTCCCATTCCTATGGATGCTTAGCTCTCATTTCTGAATCAGTTCTAAATTTATTCTTTCAGACCATGACTGGCTGGTTCCCTCGGCTCCTAGTGCTCACTGGTAAAGACCAGCATCCCACCACCTTAGCACAGGTCCACAAGGCTCACACCCTGCCTGGCTGCTAGTCTCGAGGGCCCTCAAGAGTCTCTCTCCAGCGAAAGTGACAGATTGGTGTACTCATCTGAAAGTGTGCAAAAAAAAAAAAATATATATATATATATATATATATATATCATAACATTCTTTGCTGTCATGCTTCTAAATTAGTATTTTACAATCTTGTATGTCATGAACACCAAACTGAAAGTATTGTTTTCACATTAGAAAGAAAAACTATTTTTAGCTTGCAGAGGGAACAAGATGATATATGCTGCCGTTGTCATCTGTCTTTTAAAATGTATGTAGCTAACTGGAACTCATAAATATTTAAAATGCCTAAATAATTGTCGAAAGCTCCCCAGCCTGTTTTTTGGTTTTTAATTATCATTTCCAAGGGGAGCAAGGGAGCATTTGTTCTTTGTCAACTGTCCAGGCAAGATTCTCATATTCAAAACTTGTCCCTCCTGTTTGTTGCTGTTTTTGTCACTTTGACCCCCTAGTTCGTCCCCCTTCTACGTCCCCCTTCTACTGGTTTCCAGGCCACAAATGTGGAATGTGTGCCAAAATGCCTCCATCTCAGCCTCTGCCAGTCACACAGTCTGACTATCCTGGGAACCTGCTAGAGAGAGGTAATAAATGGGGTCAAAGGGTCCATACCAAACACATACTGTTGCTTCCTGGATTGTTGGGGACTCTCGTGGGCAAAGTGTGATAATGCCTCAGTTATCAGGGACATTCTGAGAACATGTCTATAGAAAAAAAGAGTTTTCTGGATGGAAAAGGGTAGCAAGATGGTGAAACAGAAATAGTAGTTAAATCGTAATTATGTCTTAGCTACTTCCTAAAAGGATATATCTAATGCACTTATTATAAGGCAAAGCTGATAATAATTTTTTTGTGCATTTATTGTGAGAATTAAGTTATTGTTTTAAGAATTAGGGGAAGCCCAGATGGCTCAGTGGGTTAAGCGCTTGCTTTGTAGCCCCAGGGAAAGAGGATCAAAGCTCAGCCCCCGCCTGTGGAGACCTATATGCTGAACAGAAGTGTGCTTCCCATGTGAGAGGTCCCCCGGTTCAGCTCTCATCCCCCCAGTTTGGCCCATGGCTCAAGGGGGCATGCCTCCCATGCAGGAGGCCCCCAGCCCAATTCCTGCCCGGTGCGGCCCCCACCCAGCTGTGTGGAATTAAACCATGTTGAAAACTGATGCTGTACAACTATGGAGACTGCTCTGGGCCCTCCCCCTTCTCTCTGTCTCTCTCTGTCTCTGACTCTGTGACTTTGTCAAAAACAATAAAATTAAAAAAAAATTATTAGGTGACATGCAGAACCTAGTACCAGGTACCTATTAGGAGCTCCATAATGAGTAATTATTATATTTTTCTATATTATTATGATCTACTCTTTTAAGTAACATAACCTTCAAAATTACTTTAGGAAAACATGCTTTAAATATATTTTATATAGTGTTTCGATCTTCAACATGGTGAATATTAAAAAATAAGATTGCATTTTCTTGATGTCAACATCATTAGCATTAATTATAATTTAGGTCGAGGACATGAATGACCTTCAGGCTTATTTAAATATGTAGAGATGATTGTCCTTACACTATTGTTGGGCCACAATGCATAATACTTTAGTCTACATCTATATATTTTTTCTCAATTTCCATGTTATTTCTCAGAAAAGGCATGCACTTGCTAGTATTAAGCTCTCATCTTGAATTGCTGCTTCCAAGTTGATGTGCCTTTATAAACCACATCACTAAGCTTGACAGAATTGCAAATATCCAGTGTTTCTGTTTATGTGGATATGGAAAGTAATATATCATAGACGTTCTACCAATAAAAACACCTAGAAAATTAGATGAAAAATAATAAACATGGTTTCAATGCATAGCAGAGCTCTAGAGAATGTAAGGGAAATATGGAAAGACCAAAAGTGAAGAAGAATCGGCATTCTGACAGAAGTAGGCACTGAGGTTTCAGCCAGTTTGGGAGAAATGGAAATCTCAATAACTGAGAGTTGGAGTTTTAGTAGCCACATATGGTTAGGAGAAACGTAGTTGGGAAAATACTAAAATCCCATATAAACGTGTGATGAAGAAAATGTTCCATCTTCAGTAATGAGATAAACTAGAATTTTTTTAGTGGCACCTCAGCAATAAAGAAAAGGGGAAATTTTTCTATTTTGCTGTGAATTCTGAATACAGAAAAATTAAAAATTAAAAATTCGAAGATCAGCACAATTCTGTTTACAAAGACCTAAGCTTGAAATTTGCAATGGATGCATGGTCCAGGAAACCCCTAGCTCATAAATTTACACAAAAGATGGTCCCAGGCTGGTAATACCTCAGGAGGATTGGGCAGAAGGAATTATCTTAGCCTGGATTCCTTAGCATGTGGCAAGGGACATATGGGTAAAAAATGGTAATTAGGGATGCTGGGTTGACTCAGCAGCTTGAGTGCTTGCTTGTCTTGCAGCCCTATGGTCCGAGGATCGAATCCTGGCCCCAGCTTCATGTGGACTCATGTGCTGATCTGGGGTGTGCCCCCAGTTTGGTTCTCACTGGGACAAGCTCCACGCGAGAGAACCCTGACCCAGTTGCTGCCCTGTGTAGCTCTGAGCCCACCTGTGGAATGAAACTATGTAGAAAACCAATGGCGTGCAACTATGGAGGCTGTTCTGGGCCCTCCTCCTTCTCTCTGTCTCTCTTTGTCTATCTCTCTTTTGCTCTTTCTTTCTAAAACAATAAAAATAAATCTTTAAACAAATGGTAATTATTTTAGGGTAAGTGAGAGACAATAGGAGTCAAGCTGGGAAGGAAGGAACCACTGATACAAGGATGAATTCAATGGGAACTCTCCTTCAAGTAACCATATGACCAGATCTCAGCAGTCTTTCCAGAAGATGCAAGGGGAGAACTCCATCTCCTGGCTCTAATAATTCACTTGTCAAATAGTTGTCCCATGAAGCATTAATATCCCCAATGTTCTACTGTTTACTGAGACAGGCCTTTGCGGTTCCAAACCCTAACATCTAAAAGGAAGTTCTAGGCAATTAGTAAAAGGCAAGTGGTATAAGCATGAGACTAGGTGATGTGGGGTTAGGTCTACATGAAGTCAAGAGGCACCTAGGGAGAGCTGGTGACTACAGTAGTGATAGGGACAAGAAGCAATTTAGGCTGAAAGCCTCTGAAGTGGAGCACAAGTGGTGTCTTACATGCCGGGCTATACAAGATCACCACAAATAAAATTCCATTGGTGATGCACTTGCAATTTATAATTACAAAATACACAATGCAGCTGAACATTGTAAGTAAAGCACATACATCATGTAAAACCTAAGCAAATGTATAAAATCACTATATATATAGTGAAGGTAAGAAAAACAATCCTAAAAGCAGATTTCCAAATGATTTATGTATGTGATATCCTGTCCAGATTAATGTACCTCTTCCATCCTTAACTGTGGGCTGAAATTACTGACTTGCTTGCAAAAAGCCAAGGGTGGAAAAGTACTGGTAACTTTGCAATGGAGAAACCTGCCAAACATCACCCTGGTCAGCTGGTCAAGATTAACTCATCAGTGATATGTCAATAGGATGCACCTTGGGGATAATGGGTGGGCTCCTCAGGTTAGGTGCTTGCTTTGCAGCCCAGGTCTGAGGATTGAATCTCGGCCCCGGCCTGTGCGAATCCACATGCTGAATTGGGGTGTGACTTTTTAGTTTGGTTCTTGCTGGGTGAGCCTCCCATGTGGGAGGCCACCAGTTCAGCCCCCAGCTTGCTGGGGCATGCTTCCCATGCAGGAGGCCAGTCTTGCATGGCTCCCCACCCACCTGTATAAAATAAAACTATGTCAAAAACTGATGACATACAACTATGGAGAATGCTCTGGGCCTTCCCCTTTATCTCTGTCTCTGTCTATTTCTCTCTCTGTCAAAACAATAAAAATAAATATGTAATAGGGTGCACCTTGTTATGATGTGATAAGAACGAATGTTTATCTCTATCTCCTTCCCAAAGCCCATAACCCCAGTCCAACCTTGAGAAAACCATCAGACAAAACCAAAATGTGGGAAATTCTAAGATATACTTTCTAGTACTGTTCAAACTGTCATGGTCATCAAAAACTCTCACAATCTAGAGAAGTCCAATGAAACATAACAACTGAATGTAATGTGGTCTCTTGAATGGGATCCTACTACATCAATAGGACACTTAAGAAAACCATATGAGGTGTGGTATTTACTTAATAGAAATATAACAATGTTGCTTTTTTGTTGTGACAAATACACTATGAGTGAAAAAACCAACATAATATGTGATATTGAGTAGTGTCTTCAGAAAATTATTACTTTAGGAATTAGATTAAATTAGCCCTAGGTAAAAACTGGACTCACAATATGAAGCTTGAACACAAGCTGGAAATGAACATACTGACCCTACATAATGGGATGCCAGAGAAAAATTCAAAAATATTTAAATACAAAAAATTCTAGCACCCTCCAAAAATTCCAAATGTCCAAAACTCGCTAAAAAATTACCAGACACATAAACATAGTAATATATGCCCATGACTAGGAAAAAATAACCAATCTATAGAAATAGACCTAAATGAAAAAGGTATAGAATTAGAATATAAGTATCAAGAAAACAGCTATTACAAATCTACATGGTATAGTCAAGAAAATAGAGAAAAGCATAAAAATAATGATTAATACAAAAATTAATGAAAAATACAATAGTCTCTGACTAGTAAAGAAAATCAATTCTGTAATAATAAAAAAGCCTCCCACAAAACATAGCTAGCATTTTTTGTTTGACTAGAAAATTTTATGAAGTATATAAGAAACTAAAGTCAATCTTATAGATATTCTTTCAGTAGAGGAACAAATGAGAAATATTTCTGTTATTTGTATGAGGCCTGCATGACCTTGATACCAAAGCCTTATAAAGGCATTAAGAGAAAAGAAAATTCTCTTTTATAAGCATAGATGCAAAGAACACTAAAAAGATCATCAGCTAATGATAACCAAAATAGTTATATATATATTTATCTCTATATCTATATCCATATTCATATATTCATATCTCATGACCAAATTAAAAATATTCCAAGGATTGAAGATAGTTTCAATGTACAAAAACATATCAATGTAATTTTCATGTTAAAAAGTAAATTAAAAACATTATGTATGTATGCAAGAGATGCAGAAAATGTATTACAAAAAATCACCATCTTAGCAAGATAAAAATATAAGAAAACTGGTAAAGCATATTTATAAGATAATACTCAGAAAGAGAAGCTTTAGATATAATGGTCACTTGTATAAAACATTTCTTTTAATAACAGAGTAAATAAGGTATTTATATCCATCCACTCACACTACTTTTATTCAGCACTGTGTTTGCCCCCCACCAAAAAAAGTCAAGGTATTTTTGATGAGGACAAGAACATAAAAAGATTTACCCTACTAATTTCCAACATTTGTTATACAGCTACAGAAATTAAGACATTATGTTATTAGCACCTGTTAGAGAAACAGACCCTGTGAACAGAATGATGGTACAGAAACAGATTTACACATAATAAATTTATAAGGCTACTTGATTTTAACCATGGCAGTACTTAAGAACAATGAAGGAAAGGACAGTTTTCAATAATAGTGCTTGGGAAACGTAATATTTATGTGGATAGAAAAAAGTCTTGCTCCCTATTTCACAAATCACAAATAATAAATTTCAAGAGGATTTTAGATCTAAATGTATTAACAAAAGGCAAAGAGTAAATTGAGGACTATAATAGAGAAGAATATATTCATAACACTGTGTGAGAACACCGTTTTAAAATACCAACCATAGGAAAAAGTTGGACTACATTTAAAATGTCAGCTTTTGTTCATCATGAGATTCCAGTATAACAAATAAAACATAAGACACAAGTGAGAAAAGATGTTTTCAATATAGAGAAAGAATGGTTCCTATCAAGATATATAAAGTATACTTTCAAATCAATGTTTATGTTACAGTCAATTTAAGTTATAATTAATTATAAATCAGTAAGGCAATCTAATAAAAATGGAAAGGAATTTGAAAAGAAGCTTCACAAACTGGAAATAATTATACAAAATTATATTAGTATCAGTAAAATAGAAAATAAGACAATAATGAGACACCATTTCACATTGACCAAAATGTATGAAAATAAAAATTTTGATAAGTTAAATTTGGTAAAAATTTGGATCATTGATATCCTTTTCAATTCTGAACATTTGTGTCAAAGATTTTAGAAAACATATTTACCTTATCTTTTTACTTATTTTATTTGTTTAAGATTTATTTTTATTGTTTTTGACAGAGAGAGAGAGAAGGGGGAGGGCCCAGAGCAGTCTTGAAAGTTGTAGGTCATTAGTTTTCAATCCAGTTTCATTCTCCAGGTGGGCACAGGTCTCCTCAGGTCAGGAATCACTCTGGGGACCTCCCACATGGGAAGCTCACCCCAGCAAGAACTGAATTGGGGGCACACCCCTGTTTAGCATATGAGTCCGCATGGACCAGAGCTGGGATACAATCTTTGGACCCTGGGGCTGCAAGCAGAGCGGTAAACCTGCTGAACCATCCAGGCTTCCCTTTTTTTTTTTTTTAAGATTTATTTTTATTGTTTTTGACAGAGAGAGAGAGTTTTAATTTTTTTGTATTGTTAAGTTTATTAGGGTTACATTGATTAGTAAAAATTACATAGGTTCCATGTCTATAACTCGTTCCATTATCAAGTAAATTTGAACATAACATATAATCTAGCAATATTTAGCAGAAATCCATTAGATTATATAAGAATATGCATGTACAGGAATATTTATAGCCTTATTAATCACAATAGCCACAAATTTATAATCACACAAATACCTGTTCACTGCAAATAATCAATGGAACATTATATAACAATAAAAATGTTAAAGTAAACCTACATATGAAAAGATAAATGAGTCCAATAATTTGAGACTAATAAGGCAAACATATGCAATTATTTACTGAATTACTCTATTTTATGTAAAGTTTAAAAATAGAAAAACTAATATACAATGTTAGAAATCATAATAATTACAAACTTTAGAAAAAAGAGAAAGAAGAATGTTTAAAAGGAAATATGAGGGAAACTCCTGGAATTCTAAATATTTTGTTCCTTAAACTATTTATCTAGTTCATAATAATTTATTGAACTCCAAATATGTGTTTGTTTGTTTGTTTGCTGGTATTTTCTTCCCCTGGCTTTAATGAGATATTGGCATATATAACATAGGCAAGTTTAGGGTGTATGAGGTGATGATTTGATATACATATATATTGTGAAGTGATTACCACAATAAGGTTAGTTAATACCTGCATCACCTCACAAAAATTACCTTTTTTTTAATTTTTATTTATTTCATTACATTTATTGTGGGTTAGTAAAATGATGTAGGTTCCTGGTGTATAATTGTACATTAAATCATCTTTGTGTTGCATCATGAGCTCACCACCCACAGACGTTTATTTGGTTTTTTTTTCCATCATTATATTTGAATTGCCCTCCTCCCTCCTCCCAACATGCTTCCCTCTTTTTCCTCTGGCAACCACCAATCTATGATGTGTCCTTAAGTTTCTTTTCTTTTCTTTTTTTTGTTTTGATTGTTGATGTATTCTGTTCTTTAGATTCCACATATAAGTGAGATCATATGGTATTTGTCTTTCTCAGTCTGACTTATTTCATTTAGCATGTTATCTTCTAGTTCAATCCATGTTGTTGCAAAGGTGTGATTTAATTCTTTTTTATGGCTATGCAATACTCCACTGTGTTAATGTACCACAACTTCTTTACCCAATTGTTTATTGATGGGTGTTTAGGTTGTTTCCATGTCTTGGCTATTGTGAATAATGCTGCAATGAACATAGGGGTGCATATATTGTTTTGAATTAGTGTTTTGGATTTCTTTGGATAAATACCCAGGAGTGGAATTGCTGGATCATAAGGTAGTTCAATCTTTAATGTTTTGAGGAACCTCCATACTGTTTTCTTTTTCTTTTTCAAGATTTATTTTATTGTTTTGACAGAGAGACAGAGAGAAAGAGAGAGAGAGAGAGAGAGAGAGAGAGAGAGAGAGAGAGAGAGAGAGAGAAGGGGGAAGGGCCCAGAGCAGTCTCCATAATTGAACACCATTAGTTTCAACATAGTTTCATTCAACACAGGTGGGCATGGGGCTTTGCAGGGCAGGAATCAGGCAGGGGGACTCCACGAAGAAATGCCCCTGTGAACTGGAGTCCTCCCACATGGGAAGACTGACCAGAATATTTGCTACATACATGGTCTCAAATGCCAGAGGATTTAGTTTATCTTTGCCAAGGTGGATGGAACCTTCACACAATGTCAGAAGTGGTCTTGTTCTCATGAACTCTGTCCTCACATTAGATCAGTCACAATAAACATAGGCAGATACATATGCAATGGAAATCTTATCATTCTTTGCAATATTAAGTACTTCCATCTTTTTCTTTCAGACCCCCACAGGTTGGCTCATTCTGCCTTGCCTTACTTCAGGACTTCTGGGAACAAATGCAACATGATGCAAAAAAATCTGGGTTTTGTACTCTGAAATCCCAGCTCCAATAATAATCAGCTCTGTGACGGAGGGAAGTCAACTTCTCTGGGTTTTAGTTCTTTCACCCCGCAAATAATAAAAATGCCAGTCTGGCGCCCACTAGGCACTAAATATTTTCTTTACCTCCAGGCTGCTACCCTCCAGCCCATAACCTGTATCACTGCCAGACCTTGTCCTGGAACATCACTTGTTTGTATTCTACTAAAAAACTCGAAAAGCTACCTCTTATTAGAATAAATTATAATCCCTGTGTTCTTTTTACTCATAAACCTTTGGAATCTGACTCTAAACTGTTTTGCTATTGTTTTTCAAAATACCTTTTATAGATCTCTCTTAATTAAATGAACTAATCTCTACTCTTTGGAGTATTCCCCCTCTAATTCTGCCTTCCTCTAATGTGTTTGAATTATTGAAGTTTAATTTAGATGCAGTAAAATGTACAACCTGAGAAGTGAAACAATGACATTTTATACATGTGTTCCCCTTTGTAGCTACCACCCAGTTCAAAATGGAAAACATTTCTATCACCCCAAAATGTTCTTAATTCCCATTTCCCTCACACCATGAGTGAATTTCTTTTCTGACTTTTGTCCTCATAGGTTAGTTTTGCCTAATTTTGAGTTTTGAATAGATTCAAACAGATAGAATCATACAGTATATACTTTTATGTGTCTAGCTTCTTTTACTTATCTGAATGCATTTGAGATTCAGCAATGCTGATGCATGGGTCAGTGGTTTATTCCTTTTTACTACTGAATAGTAACCCACTGAGTGACTATAACACCATTAGTTTAGTCATCGTCTTATTGATGAATTTTGGGTTATTTCCACTTTGTAGCTAAAACTATTAATTTTTGCAAACAAGCCACCTCATCTGTTTTATTCTCTCCTTCCCACCAGTCCCTTACATATTTATGCCTCTCAAAAACCTCACGGGAACCCAGTATTTCCTGACCACAGGGAACCCCATTGCTACTTTCCTCCTATTATCCCCGTACTGCCAATAACAACAATGACTTCTGTTATATCTCTGAGTCACTTGCTGCTCACTGTTATTTGTTCCTGAGACAGAGCTTCCCCAAACTATTAATAGATGGAAAGTTAAAACAAAGCAAAGATTTTCCTATGTTTCCTTACATGCATCATAGACTCTCTAGCATTGCATAGGCAATATTTGTTAGATGCATACAATTTCAGCTTTACATGACCTTCATAAAAGTTGAATAGCATCATAATGTTAATGATTTCATTATAAACTATTTAATTAATTGAATGCCTTCTATGAGTGAGCCACGTGCTCACACCTGAATTTCATTGCCAGCTTTACCTCTAATTAGTTAGATTTAGTTAATAAGTTATACAGCTACTCCAAGTCTCAGTTGCTGTGTCTGTAAAATGAGAATATTAGTTCTTATTGATATAAGCATGAGTTTTATTTATGGCATAGTGCTTTGCATAGTGCTAGGAACCCAAAACATATTAATAAATGTCAGCCATTATGATCTCATTTAATTTTCATTCCTGTCATTAAACTGCATTTGATTCCACGGGTTTGGCAGCATTTCCACCAGCATTCTCCACTACTATTATCACATGAAAGCCAGTCATTAATTTTCTTGCTTACTACCTTTCCTCCCTAGTACAAAAGTTCCACAAGGACAAGGACTTTGTCTCTTTTGTTAATCATTCTATCTGCGTCTCTAGAAAAATGCATGGCATACAGTGGGCTTCCAATAAATATGTATGGAGTATGTCAATGAATAAATATAATATGTACGATTTCATGGATGAAAAACTGTGGCTAAAAGTTGTAAATTCAATTAGCAAGTCTTAAGGCTCTGAAGTGGACCCCACCGTTTGTCTCCCCAGAAAACCCCCTCTGCATAAATTTGCCTAGTAGCAGAGGCCACTACCCAATAAAACAGTCTATTTAGTGATTGGAGTTCTGATTTTTAGGAAGTTCTTTCTTATCCTGCGTTGACAGCTCCCTCCTTGTGCAAAATTAGTGTCTCTGAGTTAAAAAGGACCTCAGGTAAAGATCCTAGTGCCTGAGCATCCAGAAATTTCTGTTTGCCTAAGATGTCATGCTGGAGGCAGCATTTAATTCAGATGAGAAGTGACACACACATCCTGATGCCTCAGCTGCCTGCAAAGGGCCAGTGACAACTTCCATTACACAGAAGGGTGAGCCAGATGTCCTAGAAAACTCCAGCTTTGCAAATCCCTTCTACCTAATTAAATTCTCTCTGCAGCGCTGGTTGGATCCCTTTCTCTGTGTCAAGTCCTAAATTCTGCTTTCAAAAGTGTGCTGCTTGGCAGCAGTGCTGCAAAGACACCAGGAGCTGACTGACAGGAAGGATAAAGGGAAGGGGATTTGAGAAAGGAAAATAAAGTGAGCATTGAAATACACACACTTCTATATTTAGCAAAAAAAATTGGTCTTAAGGCATTAATTTGTGCGAAGTGTTCAACCTCATTAAGTGCACCATTTAGAGATCTGGAAGAAAAAATTGTGTCTGGGTACGTTCTGCAGGATGCTCAGATGTTTGACTTTAGAAAACCATTAAATGAAGCTGTCATTATTAACTCAAGTCACCTTTGATTCTATCTTTTACTGGTTCTAAAAATCATATTCCAGAAGTTGGAAAGTCATATCCCCTACCTGAGGCATGCTTTAGAAAAGGAACTACAGAGTTGCCAATGAGAAGTGATTGGAAGAAAGGAGCTTCAAGATAGTCAAGAGAAAAGTTGGTTTTATTTCAGTCTTTTGCACTGATGATACAATACTGGCATTAAAATTATTTTTGCATGTATTTACATGCACATGAATCGATCAACCAGAAACCAAGAACAATTCAGGAATAAGATACAAATTTGTGTTGAGTTTGGAGTAGAGATAATACTCCCATGATTAAGTATTATGTTTCACATGAAGAGATCTGGAATACATTAATGTCACTATATTTTTAATCCAGCAGTCAAGACATATGATGTGACAATGAAACATCATTTTTGAAGCTGAGAAAAGTCTTAGAAAATATGGATCTTATATGAATGCCCTCTGTATGCAAAAGTTCATGATACAACCGTCATTAAACACAAAGAACTCCTATGTGGCCTATTAGTTAGTTCCAATGAACAAATATTTTCTTTAGCCATGGGCAAGGCACTGAGGAGGTAGAGGGTAGGATTTAGACATACATCATAAAGGAACCTGCAGTATTTTAGAAGAGAAACGATATTTTGCAGGCAGGCTACCATAGGACATAGGTTACAGTGATAAATACATTGTGAACCACCATAGAGAAATTGGATTGGAAGATCCCAAGAGGAGAGTTCATATATTGCCATTAAGTGGCAACTGATATAAATCTATAGAATTAATTTAAAGTAATCAATTTAAGAAACAGCACAGGAAGGTGCCCTGAGAAATGTGTGAGTTCCATGGATGGAGGAGGCATTTCTATGTACTTGTGTATTAGGGCATTGGGCATAGTGTTTGCGAGTGGGATAGGATATCAGAGGCAGAAGAGGCTTAACTGAAGAGGGCCTTAGCCACCTGGTTAAGAAGTCAAGCTTAGGTATAGGAGGTGCTACAGGAGGCACTGGAAGCAAGAAGGTACAAGAAAAGCCTTGTGTGAGGAGAGTCAGTAAATGGTATTTACAGACAGCCATTCCTGGTTTCTCTTTTTGTTTCTGCCAAGGGAGCTTTAAGGGCCTCTCAGAAGAGACAGCATTAACATGATACTGTGACAGTGAGAAGAAAAGATGAAGATAAGATTGAGGGGAACAGAGACAAGTAGGGCCAGAAATATCTAGTCACCATCCTCTTCCATAGTCTTTTAGTCAAGCCTGGTTTTATCCTCCACCGTCCATGCTGAGGCTACGAGACTGAAATGGAAACAGTTGCTCATTAGACAAAAGCAACCTGTAGAGAGCCTCACGCCCCCAGCCCACTCAGGAGCCTTTTCCAGTTCGCAAGAATCCCTCACCCTCACCCTTTTCCTGACATGCTTTTATATGGGGGTTGAAAGAGTTTTTTTGTTTGTTTGTTTGTTTTTATTTTTTTTTCTTAATATTTATTCATTTATTTGTTTATTTATTTATTTATTTATTTTTGACAGAGAGAGAGAGAGAGAGAGAGAGAGAGAGAGAGAGAGA
>PVKE010022022.1:0-25939 GCA_004027555.1 Craseonycteris thonglongyai
TTCATTAATTTATTTTAAGCTTCATGATTGTGACAATTATACATATATAATACATATTATGTGTATACATAATATACATAATGTGTACTATGTATACATTATATATATTATGTATACATTATGTATATTATGTATACTTCTATCATTTCCTTCAGTGTTTCTTCATTTTATCATGGAACATAAAGCCTTTGGCTTCAGAATCACTTCCTGGTGAAGTGATTCCAGGTGAAGGGTATCCCATCATCTCTTTCTTGCCTTGCTGTAGTGCTCATATACTCTCTTACTTTCATTTGTGTTCCTTACTACATTGTGAGCTATTCAGAACTGGAAACGTACCTCATTCACCTTAGGGACTCAGTAGTCATTCAGCAAATATTTGGTAAATGAATGGATAGCTGATGGTGGTTGGACAAATAAAAATGTGCCAACTACAGGTTACAGAGCAGACACGAATGTGTGTGTGTGTGTGTGTGTGTGTGTGTGTGTGTGTGTGTGTGACATTTACGTATTTTAGTAATCTCTTTAGAGAAAGTCTCTTGTATAAACTCGTTTTTCCAAACAGCATATTTCACTGAAATGCTTTGTTGGTATGGAATGGTTTGGCTCTTAAGATACTGTCTTTGATATCTACATGCAGGAACCATTTGTAAGAGAATTATCATCTTTCTTTCCCCACTTCTCCACATTTTTCTAATAGACACACAGAGTGCAACACTACACATGGTATCTTCTAAAGTGCTGCATTTAAAGGACACATTCTTGCTTGTTTTACACTTGTTCCCCTATGAAGAGAAAATTCTCACACTGGTACTCAAGAACTCCCAGCCTGCTGCCCTGTCTTTTGACTGCAATCTGAAATGACCTTCAACTACAGGGATTCCTTACAATCGACTGCATGTCCTCATACATTGTCTTGCTTATTCTCTCCTCCAGTGTTGTACTTACATTCTTTTTTATACAAAAAAATGGTATGGTAGATACGGACACGTAGATCCCATTTCTCTCTCCAAGTAAGGACCTGCTGTCCAGCTGTGGTCAGTGTGATCGACAGAGAGCCACCAGGTCTCAGCTATTTCAGAGTCAGCCTCAGCTGCAGGCAGCCAGTTAGCCCAAGGGTAAACCTTCCTACTCCTGATGATCACTGGAGTAAGGGTCAAAAGATCCATTTCAGCCTGATTCAGGATGTTGTCAAGGGGCACACTAGAATGGCTCTAGATTTCCAGCTGGGTTGGTTGAGGCTCTGTCAGCCCATGCCACAGGTCAGCTTCTCCCTCTGCCCAATCCTGCTTGCCCTGCCTTTCCTTTATAAGTGTTCATTTCTAACATATACCTTGAATCTCAAACTCTATCTCAACATCTGCTTCCAGAGAACACAAATGTCAAAATATGGTTTTCTTTATCTTCTTTCCTGCCCACATCATCCATCATTTCAAAGCCAGTCCACATTTTCTAGGTCTCTCTTGACTAGTAAGACCAAAATTGAACTGATCCTACTCTATTTTTCCAAACATTTGCTACCTTAGCAATTCATTTTGAGGAATATTACATTTTATTCATATATAACACATGTGTGTATGTGTGTGTGCTTTTCTTATCAAGAGAATCTGCTCAACTAACCTCTTTAAGTCAGGGGTCATGTCGTTCTTTTTTCTTCTATCCATTTCAGGTAATATAATACTTACTGAAAAAAACTACATACTATTTACAGAATGGAAAGTAACACATTGTAGGTAATGCATATAGTATAGATAATTTTTATTTTTTATTCAATTTTTTGTGTCATACTTAAGTTAAGTAGGTTAACCTTAATTTGCAAAGAAAAACAAAGCAACTTCCTATTCATATTTCCCAATATATATCATTTGAGTGATGTACTTTTTGGAATGTTTTATAAAGGAAAACATTGAGAGTTTAGAAGGTTTGTTACATTCTTAGTTCAATATCTGCATATAAATTGAGATAGAATTTTTAAAATTCCACAGCCAGGGGTAAGATTAAATACCAATTACCATAAAACCAACACTGGATAATGCAGTAAATTAAAACATACTTTATTCTGAGTAAAGTCCCAAATTCAAGCCTGTTACATCTTTACCAAACAAAACTGATTCTGTCAATTATAATTTAGAAATATTGATGCATGTGTTAGTGCTTTGTTTAGGCTTGAAGTTACTAGTAAATATTTTTCAGATGGCTACTATCATAAGTAATAAAGGCACACATAACTTACAAGTAACAAAATAATCCTCAAGGAGATGAGATGGTCCACTAGTTATTTTTAACAGAAACAAGCAGTAATTTTGCTATTCTTTTTTTTTTTAAAATAAAATCCTGTGCTGATTAGGGGAAAACTTTATTTATATGTTGGATTCTTACTAAATTCCTCCAAAGCTCTCAGTTAAATTTAAGAGTTGTGATGCAATTTGGCAGAAGACAGATTTGAAACACACACAAACACACACACCAATTTGCAAGGAATTTGGCTTCTATATATACACATGCTATTAAATTTAAAATCTACTAGAAGTAGTATACAAATCTCCTAGAAGTGTATCTCAAGAAGCAAAAACCTACTTCAAGTTCCTATATGTGCCCTACTGTTGATTAGATTAGAACTATGCTCCAGCTATGAGAAGTTTTTTTATTATTTTCAGAGTGAATCTCTTTCCCTCTCTCTCTATTTGAAGATTGCATGTTGTTGAGGAAGTATTATTTTTGAACTATGATTTTTATCTTTATTGCTACTTAGACTACTGTAATATTTATATCAAACTTTTCCTCCATTTATGAGTCATAAACTGATACATAATTTTTATCCTTTGTATACCACTTCCGTATATTGTAAAACCGATATTTGTTTGAAATATATAATTTAAATATATTCTATATGTTCATTCTTTTCTATATAATACTTTAAGGTGAAATAAGCTTAAAAATGTGCTTAATGGGATAACTGATTAGCTAATGGACTTTCAGTGGGAGAATTGCATTTGTATTGGCAATCACTTATGGACACAGAAAATAAAAGCTTGCATTATAGTCTGGAAACTGTGATGAGAAGCCCACCTCAGTCAATCTTTTGAGCCTAGAGAAGAAAATTTTCTTTATTCTCCTATGACACTTTGTCTTTGGGAAAAGAACAGGGGTCTATAAATAAGCAAAAAGAAAAAGAAATATGTTTGATATATTATTCTATGTAAAAGACTCTCAAAAGATGGACAGTCTTTATCTTCACAAACAGTATACCATGTTTTCTAAAATACTTTACCAGAACCTTGTAGTCCAAGGAAAGAAGAATTTCCACTGAGATAAGAGCAACACACACTTTGAAAGTAATCCCAGGTATGAGGATTAGAAAGATAACTTGGAGCTTCATTTCTTTTATCTTATCACATCTTTGCTCCCTCACAGAACTATAAGTGATAAGTTCTGTTTAAAAGAACTCCACATTGGAGCTGCACATACTGAATCAAAATTTATTCTTGACTTGTTATAGGCAATATGGAGAGACAGTCCCTTAACTAACTCTTGGAAAGTTTGTATAGTACAGTTGACTGAAATGTCCCGTGTTTAGACTATTTGCTTATACCTGGCAAGTGCAAGTGCCGGTAATAGCAATTTGAAGTGAGCCCTTTCAATGCTTTAGCAGGGCAATGTTGTTCTTTTGTATAAATAAAACCAAGGAGCACATATATATTCAATAATAATTTTTCAATATATGAGGTGTAACAATTAAGTTTGTAAACTCATCCTATAAAAAGTGCTGCATATTGGGGATGCCAGAATGGCTCAGTAGGTTGAGTGCTCATCTTGCAGCCCTGGGCTCTGAGGATCGTATCCTGGCCTCAGCCAGTGCAGACCCACATACTCAACTGGGGTGTGCCCCCAGTTCAGATCTCATCAGGGTGAGCTTCCTATGTGGGAGGCCCCTGGTTCAGCTCCTACACTGGGTGTGCTTCCCATGTAGGAGGCGCCCAACTCACAGGGGCGTGCCTCCTATGTGGGAGGCCCCTGGCCCAGGGCTTGCCCTGTACAGCCCTGCACCCACCAGTGGAGTAAAACTATATCAAAAACTAATGACATACAACTCTGGAGACTGCTGTTGGCCTTCCCACTTCTCTCTGTCTAAAACAATAAAAATAAATCTTAAAAAAAAATAGAGTGCTATATAACTCATTGCTTAATATCACTATGGTCACTTTTGAAATAATTTCCTCAGAAGCTATGCGTCAACACCAGCACCTAGTCCACCCTTCAAAGCAATTTTGGAACTCTCCTCTGGAATGGCCATCAGAGCCATTGTCATATTACCTTTGATGTCCTGAATGTCTTCAAAATGTTTTCTTTTCAATATTTCCTTTATCTTTGGGTAAAGAACAACATCATTGGGGCCAAGATCAGGTGAGTAGAGAGGGTGTTTTAATATAGCTATTTGTTTGCTGGCTAAAAATAAAAACTCCCTCACAGACAGTGCCCTGTGAGCTGTTGCATTGTCATGAAGCGAGAATCACAAGTGGTTGATACAAAGTTCACATCATTTTTGTCTCACTTTTTCTCACAGACTTTTCGTAAACTTCCAAATAGTCAATTTGGTTGACTGTCCAGTTGGTACAAATTCATAATGAACAATCACTCTGATATCAAAAAAGGTTAGTGACATCATCTTCACTCTTGATTTGGACTGACGGAAATTTCTGGTCGTAAAGAATTGGCAGACTTCCATTGTGCACTTTGACACATTGCTTCAGAGTCATATTGGTACACCCATGTTTCATTACTAGTAATAACAAGGCCCAAAACATTGTCTTGTGTCTCCAAAAGTTCCTAGCAAACTTCAACTCTCTTTGCTTTGTTCATCGGTGAGCTCCTTCAGGACCATTTTTGCACACACTTTTCTCATGACAAGATTTACAGGAAATATTTTCCTAACTGTTTCTTTATCGATGTTTACTTGGTTGCTATGCTTCTCACAGTCAGCGAACACTTTTCCCACACAATTTGAAATTTTTTTGCAATGTTTTCCTCAGTTCTACTTGTTATTGGCTACCTTGACCTCTCTCCATCAGTGACACTTTCTCTCTCCCTCAAAATAACATTGAGTCTATTTGTACACTGTCGTTTTTATGTTTTGTTTTGTTTTAAGATTATTTTGTTGTTTGAGAGAAGGAGGACAGAGTGGAAGGGGGAGAGCTCAGAGCATTCTCAATAGTTTTACATCATTAGTTGTGACCTGGTTTCATTCCATGTGAGGCCATGCAGGGCAGAAACCAAACCAGGGGCCTCCCACATGGGAGGCAAGAACCTTCACTGCTGTACCATCCTGGTGGTTACCAGCTCTGCTGCAGCTCAGCACATGGGGTTTGTACAGGCTGGGAATTGAAGCCTAGACCTTGTGACTGTGAGGAAAGCACTCAATCACTGAGCTATCCTGGCATCCCCTACACTACCATTTTCTTCATGGCATTATCCCCATAAACTTGGGCTAATATGTCCCTGATTTCCCTTTCATTCTTACCAAGTTTAATAAGCAATTCAATTTATTTGTTGCTCTAATTCAAGCTCCAACATTCTCATGATGACACACCAACACACTCATCAACAATAATGAATACTACTCAGCAAGACACCACCACATGTTGACATGAATACAGTTGTGAGACATTAATATACCAAAGTTATGAAATGTTACTGAGTTGTTTGTACAGTGCTGTCAATGGAAGGGCATGTGGCAAGTATGTGAACTTAATTTTCAGAACTTTTAGAACACTGTAAACATTGGGGCACAGGAGAGTAGGTAAAAAAAAAAAAGTCTCATCTTTGTGCCCAGCATTCTTTTTTCTTAGAAAGAGACTCACTTAGGTGTCAGAGAATGAGTTCTGAGGTTTATACAAGAAGATGATATGAAAGCAGAGTTCTGAGTCTAGTCAGGCAAGATTCTAGTTGGGGAGATTCTGAGCCTCACACTTCTAAAGGGATGCTGACACTATAGTTTATTTTGTTTTGATTTAATTTTGGGTGCTTGAATAAAGTAATATGCTTGTGGATAAAAAAAGAGGTTCTAATAAATCTGACAAAAATTAACTTCTCAGGGTGATCTGGTCATAAAATTCCTAATTGGTCAGGTCATGCTGTGGGTCTTAAAAAAGGTTTATCTTCACCTTAAACCTTGTCCATTGTTTTTTGTGTATCTAGGTTATAATACCTTTGACACATCTATTTTTCAAGCCCTTGGGAAGAATAACCACCCTCAAGGGAGGACAGAGTCTTCACTATCCAGTACCTTGCTTTCTCCTACCTTCATATAATCATCTTTAGGTTTGCTCTTTAATATGAAATGTATAAAAGAAACTGGAGAACTCTTACTCTCTAGAGTATTTGTTAATTGTGGTTCCTGGCATGTCTTTGGTTTGGTCAAAATAAATTATTTTAAAAATTCATTACAGTTTTAGACATTTCTTACATTGACATACCTAATTTATTAATGCTGTTTGAAATTAAAAAACAAAACAGTTAATGTATGATGACACAGTGAAGTAGCTCATGAATGGCATGATGGATATTTTTAAAACACACAAACAGGAGTGAAAAGGGTAGCATTAAATATTTTCTAGAGGAAGAATTAATTAAAAATAACAAGATTTTTGATGAACATAAGTTGATATAAGTCAACAGCTTTTAAAGAGACCTGAAACATTATTTTATCACGTTTAATACATTAAAAATGTGGCATAGTATACGTGCCAAATTTCAGCCTATGTGCACCTATGTTCTTTCAGGTACTGCCAAAGAAGACCATTGAATGTTAAGAAAACCCCAAGTACGAATATGAATAAAACTAAATTTTGTGCTGTCATTAAATTCCTCCCCAAAACAAGGGAAAACACCTCAAAACATTTTGAAAGAGATGTGACCAGTTTATGAAGACTATTGGCCTGAGAAATCTATGGTTTACTAATGGCATAGACTTCTTAAGCACGACAGAGGGTGGATTGAAGATGACCTCTATATGGGATGCTCTGTTGAGGCCACTTGCTCAGGCATTGTCAAAAAGGTTGAAAACTTGTAGTGGAAGATACCGGCATGAATACCAAGCAGAGCTGCAGAAATGGTTGGAGTATCACGTACAATCATTTTGAATATTCTCCATCAGCATCTAAGGGTGTCAAAGTCAGAACAAGATGGGTATCAAGAATGCTCACACCACTTCAAAATCAACTGTGCATTGAGTGTTCATGATAATTTTTGGACTCTGCAGAGACAATAAAAATGAAGTTTAAAATTGGATCATCATCATTGGAGATGGAACGTGGGTTCACCGTATGAACCTGAGTCAAAGGAAGAGTCCATGCAGTGGCATAAAAAGGGCCTGCCATCTCTTAAGAAGTTCAAGGTGTCGCAATCAGGTGAAAAAAATCGTGGCTACTGGTTTTTTTTGTTTGTTTTTTTGCTTGCTTCTTTGGATACAAAGAGTATCCTGCTGATCAATTATAAGGATAAGGGTGTCACACTAACTAAAGAATACTATTCCAGTCTGCTGAAACAGTAAAAAGAATCTGCGAAGGAGAAAATAAAAGGGAACTATTTTTGCATGACAACATGTCCATGAACAAGAGCAATGTTGCCTTGGGTGATCTTCAAGACTGTGGCTTGCAAACATTAAACTGCCTTCCCTGCAGTCCAGACCTGGTTCCATCTGATTATATTTGCTCCCAAATATGAAAAAATCAGCTTCAAGGAAAGAACTTTATAGACAACGAAGAGATGAAAGCTGCAATTTGAGGGAAAAAACAAAGCATTTTTTTCACCTGAGGGTATTAATAAACTTATTGAAAGATCTGAAGAGTATATTAGGGTTAAGGGTGGATATATCGAAAAGGAAAAATAGTAACTTTTTAAAAAACTCTTCTTCCCCTTCATTCTGCAAATTTCTTGAGCACCCCTTGCATTCTACAATGACCTTACTTATACCATATCTACAAAGTAGCTTCATGGCCTGGACTCAAGGACATTACTATGGCAAGGCTCATAACAAATAATTAATATCCGTTTCCTTTAATAATCTATTAGGAGCCTGCACTAGAGTAAAAAAGCAGAATTTCTTTTAAACCTTTTTATAAGTCAGATTTTATCAATGCAAGCTAAACTTGTGGTCAATTAAATCTGAAGTCGTACAGTTTTTATGTTCCTTGAATTATAGTAAACTTGAAAGTAAATATTATTTCATGATATGTTAATAATACAAGGAATTTTACCAGCAATACTTAGTGGCGCATAAAGGCACTTAAGACTCTATTTGCACAGTAGCAGAATGGATGTAAGAACAAGTCCAATCATAACTCACAGTCAAACACATTAACACAGTCTATTTACACAGTAGAATGCTCAGTGGAGACCTTGGAAATATTCTTTCAAGTTACAAATAGAATTGTTCTTCACAATGTCCTTTTGTCTATAAACATCAAATCTGAATTGTGAAGTAAAAAAATATATAAGTGGCTTTAATGTGTTGCAATATGAAATGAATATAATTCATAATTAAATCTAAGTTTTGCTGCCCGCAACCCAAATCTCAAGAACCAGTTAAAAAAATGAAACAATTTTTCCAATGAAATTATTAAAGATATACATTTTAAAATATCAAAATATTCTCAAAAAAGTCTGAGGTGGACTCAGTATTTTATTTAGTTTCAAACCCCAAGAGACAAGTACAAGTGCCAAAAGGTACTGTGTGGGCAATTAGATTGCAAGGGATTCATAGAGGTGCTCTCATTGATGCAAAGGACGGATACATCATTTAGAGAAGAAGAGAGATGCATTCTTTTCATCGGTAGTTTATGGATATACTGCTGCCAATTAAGGCTATTTTATTTTGTTTCCTGGTTTCTTTTCCCTCCTATAACTTCATCAAATCAGAATGTAAGATTATTTTCTAGAATTTGGGTGATTCTATCACTAAAATCAAGATAGGTTTTGCTTTGTGCAAAACTTGGATGGTATTACACACAATTAAGCACTGGATGAATGGGACTCTTACATGATAAAGTTATTATGGTATCAAAAATTTATTCATTTTGCCCTAAATTATATCTTATTATAAATACCCCTCATAGTTTTTGGTAGTCTCCTGATATCATTATTACAGATGCTAATGATACAAAGGTTTTTATGACCTTTGATTATATATATATATAGTGAGAGAGAGAGAGAGAGAGAAGTAACTAGAAGTAACTTTATTATCATTGTGGTTTAGTTTAAATGTCATTATAGACATATCCATTTGGTTCATTTCTGACTATGATTTCAAACTGAAAAAGCTTTGAGAAAATAATATTTAAAAAATAATATTATAACCCATAAATTCAAAGAACAATTTGTTTTATCAAGGGTTATTTTAGATATTAAGTAGTATAATGTGTGAACTATACCGCATATTGCGTTATCAAATATTAGAGAAAAATTTCTGTCTAAAACATTAATATAATATAAACCCTTTTTTTTTTTTTGGACATTATGTTTTTGGGGGGTAAAGTATAAACTTGTAAGAACAGCACTGTAATGCATTTAAGAAAAAAGCAAAAAAAACTTACAGGTCAGTTGAATCATTCTAAGCATGTCTTTTTACTTTTCATTATATACTTTTCTTTTTTAAAAGATGCATTTTATTATTTTTGAAAGAGAGAGAGACAGAGACAGAGAAGGAGACAGAAAAAAGGAGGAGGGCCCAGAGCAGTGTCCACAGTTGTACGTCAACAATTTTCGATATGGTTTCATTCCACACAGGGTGGGAACCAGGCCGGGGACCTCCCACATCAGAGGCATGCCCCCATGAGCTGGGGCTGAACAGGAGGCCTCCCACATGGAAGCTCGCCTCAGCAAGAGCCAGACTGGGGCCACACCCCAGTTCAGCATATGGGTCTACATGGGTCGGGGCCAGCATTCAATCCTCAGACCCCAGGGCTGCAAGACAAGCACTTAACACGCTGAGTCATCCCAGCATTCCCACTTTTCTTATTTAAAAAATGTCTTCTAACTCTCTTGCGATTACCTTCTGCTCAAATAAATTCTCCTGAGAGGTATAGACAGGAGGTGAAACTCAGAGTCAATTTCTGCTTTGTTTAGAGGTACAGAGAGGGTAGGGCATGGTGAGGACTACAGCTTCAAAAAGACCCAATGAATGATAGAAAGTCACCTTAGCTGATGGAGCAGTGAGTGTATTTGCCTCAGGCATGGAAGCTTTATCGAATAGCCCTGTTTTAAATGGACAGTATAAACTATGCCATTATTACCTAGAGATGAGAACCAGCTACATCTACTCTAGATATGTCACACAGATTACAGGATGCTAGAATTGTTTATTCTTTGCTTTCTTACAATAGGTAAGAGAAGTATGCACATTTTTGCTGATTCAAGTATTAAGTTGGAACCTTGGGCCTTACAGGGGTCAGGGACAAAACAGAAGACTTTGAGTAATAGATATATTTCTTCCTGCTTTATCATTCCGTGGGCTCTCAATGTTATAATGGGTAAGCAAAGCTTGTCCATGGAATTTTCTTGAAAAGCACATGATGCCGGAAAAGCTCAGCGGTTGAGTGCTTGGCTCACAATCACGAGGTCCGGGGTTCAGTTCCCGGCCCTGGTCCGTGCAAACCCATACACTGAACTGTGACACAATGGTCACTGCCCAGATGGCTCAGCAGTGAAGGTTCTCAATTCCTATGCAGGAAGCCCACAGTTCAGTTCCCACCCCACATGGCCCCACATCCACCTGTGTGGAATGAAACCATGTCACAGCTAATGATGTACAACTATGGAGACTGCTCTGGGCCCTCCCCCTTCTCTCTGTCTCTCTCTTTCGCACCTTCTCTCACACAATAAGTCTTAAATAAATAAATAAATAAATAAACAAATAAATAAATAAATTCATCTATTTTAAAAAGTACATGAAGAAAAAAATGTGGATACTTATCTTTAAGGCTTAATTTATCCATAAATTAAAACCTCAAATTTACCATTAATTAAATAATGCTAAATGTTAATATACTGTACTTATTTTAGAATTGCGTGGCTTATTTCATACATAACTTTCCTGCTTTTCTAAAGTTCCTGTGATGTTGGGCTATATCATTTTTATAATGTTCTACGACAGTACACTTGGAATTATATATTAATTGCCCCTTATTTGCTATCTTCATCGTATATTTACCAAATCATACAGATTTTTTTTCCCCACATAGTTCGTATATGCTCCAGTCTGTTTCTACAAGGCTATTCAAGAACTATCTCTTATATCTCCTGTATTGCTGCCAAAATTTCCTTGCTTGACTTGTCTTAGCTCTTCTCATTGCCTCCTACCTCTTTCTTCCATATCCTACCTTACCAAAATTGATTCTGTATTTTGAAAATAGTCTGTCAGTAGGCTGAAAGACATGGTAAATTAACAAGCCCTTCCTTCAAAGAACCTACAGAAGACAGACACAAAGACACACACAGAGAAAGAGCACAGGCAATAGGGAAAACCTAATGTAACCACTTCTATAACAGAGGTAATCAGAGTAGTGAAGAACCTACAGGAGCGGCAGCTAATTTGGTTTGATTTTGAGGATTCATTAGAAGTAACTGTTAAGGAGGGGTCTAGCAAGGCTTTTCCTTCTTTGGCAATATGTAATAATGGAGAAAAAAAGCTTCTCTAGATATGCAAAGGCTCATCTATGAGAAAATACATGTTCATGAAGTTCAAACTATTTTTATGGTCAAATCAAAGGAAGTGCAAGAGAGGAATGGATTAGGACTGGTGAGGTTAGAGTCAGAGCAAGATGGATTTTATGCTGTTTCGGAATGCAGGTGCAGATGATAATGCCTGGTTCTACAACGGTGGAGTGGAGATTGAAGAAAAGTGTGTAACTTGAGCAATATAAACTGTTGATGGTGACTTATTATATACTTAATGTACAGAGGTTGAGAATGACTCTAGGTGGCTGACTAGGGCATTTGTGTGAATGAACTGTGCAGGAACTAGGGGTAAATGAAAGATCTGGGGAGAAAGATGTTTGGTAAAATAGTGTCTATAACTTTTGAGTCTGTCACTTTTTTTCCTTTAAGTTTTTAAAGCAGAGAGCTTCCCATTATTGTGCAAATATTTCCCTTAAATTGCTTGTGGCTTTAAGCTTTCACTGCATTTGAAGATGAAATCTGAAGTAGGAAGATGTGGTAAGCTCCATAATTAGCAAATTCTACTCCGTGATTTTTTCATCTCAGCCTGAAAGTGAGAAACTAGACTATAACTGTGAATGGAGCACACATAATGGGTGCAAGACAAATGTTAGTCAAATCATTGAAAAAATAATAATCTATTCTGGGTTAAGCACCATTTAAACCAGATTACACAGTGCTAAGAAAAAAATAAACATAGATATTTATACATTTATAATAAATCATTAGTGAAAATGTAATTTACATCACTACTTTTATATTTTGCCAAAAGTGTTCTATCTTGTAATCCATTACTCAAAGAATAACTGAAATAAAATGTAGAAATCATTCCTATATATTGAAAGCTCCCCTGTAAGATTTTTGATCTTCACCTGCTTTTCTGCCCAAAGAATTTGTGAGCCTTTGTCGACATCAGTTAAAACAAAAAGCTGTCCCAGTGGTTGATGGTTCTTTGATATGTGGTTGTGCTTTTTTGTAGAAAGGACACAGAACTCTTTGTCAGAATCTTGTATTAATATACATGCTATTTTCTGAAGGTTTGATGTAAATTGGATTTTATGTTTCTCATATTAAAACATTAAAGGAAAAAATTCCCTTGGTCAAAATTTAATAATATATCATTATTTTTTAAATTGTCTAATTTCATTTGTTAATATAACAAAAGCCAGTGTTTTCTAACATTTTCATAACTTTATTGGTAAAGATTTTAGTTGTCATTTTTATCATTTAATTGATATAGCAACAAAAATTATTTTAAAGCATTATTATTATTGATCTTGTGGTGTTTCTTACTTTTAACCAATATACTTTGTGGATAAAAAAATTCAGTGAGGAAAAACATACAAAAATGTACAAAATAAACATGACAGTGACATCAGAATTATATTTTTTCTGTTGAAAAAGAAATATTACATTCAAAAAAATTAAATATTTGAAAATCTGCTTAGAGATAAAATATTCTGACATGAATATAAATAGATCTAAAATGTTAGTTTTTAAATTTTATTTCTGCTAATTCCCTCTAATTATATCAGTGGTAGAACATTAGTTTTTTTAAAATGAAAGCTAATTAAGATGTGTTTAAAGAAGACTATGGGACAACACTACTTGCTACTCTACATAGATGCTTAAGCAAGTAAAAGGTGCAAGTTAATAATTCTGTTAACAGAATTTTACAGATTGTTTTATATTTTGCATAGCATTACTATTTATACAGGTAACTTTAATGCTCATATAGTCAAGCATTATTTTTTTCCATGCAGTGCTTTAATATACAATTTCCTTTTCCCAAGACTATATATAAATATACACACACACACCAATGTATACACACAGAGAGATGCTCTTTGATTTACTATGGAGTTACTTCCCAATAAATCCATCATACAAGTATGTTGAAAACTCATTTAATACACCTAACATATCCAACATCAGAGCTTCACCTAGAGCACCTTCAAAGTACTGACTATGCAATATTTAAAAATACTGGCAACACAGTACACTTTGTAGTATTAGCTGTTTGCTCTCATGATTGTTTGGCTGACTGGGAGCTTCATATTGTTAGTCCTGGAAAGGATGCCATTCAAAATTATAAGTATAGTTTCTACTGAATTAGTATAGCCTCCACACCAGTATAAAGTTGAAAAATCATAAGTCAACTCATCGTAAGTACAGGACTGTCTAGATTTTCTCAACATTTAAATAGGTAAACGTCTACCTTTGTCTGGAAGCCATTCTAAATAGACCAGAAGAAAGCTACTACGTATGTTGTCTCCCTTACTGTGCACCTTTTCTTAAGAATCATAGCCCTAATCTCTTCACTTGCCTGCTTTTGTACAGGTATCTAAAATTTGAGCATCTTTTCATATTTTAGTTTAATGTTGTGCCTCTACAGTGTGTATATACTAGGAGCTTCTCTACTGGCCCTCCTGTTTTGAAATTATATATTCGTAACAGGTGAGGGTGGATCTCCACTGCTCACCTTGTAAGCATTGCACAATGCAGTGTATCAGAACACCAAATCCCCTTTTTAAAATGATATGGCCGCAAACAAAGATATCTGCATGCATTCTATATCCTTTTCAGCTCATTCCTAGTTTCTTAGTGCAATAGGTAACAAACCTGTTTATGTTAGAGATAAGGAGCAGGGATCTCTGAGGGGAAAAAAATAGTAGAACAACATTTATGGATTTTGTTTAATGCTAAAAGCACAGTAGGTGAGTAAAGGAACAATAAAGGGGGCAGTTTCATGCCTTAGAATCTATTTATAAATGTGTTTTCTTAAATATTTATTTTATTGTTCTTGATAGAGAAAGAGACAAAGACAGAGAGAGACAGAGAGAAGGGGGAGGGCCCAGAGCAGTCTCCATAGTTGTACATCATCAGTTTTCGACATAGTTTCATTCCACACAGGTTGGCAAAGAGCCGAGCAGGGCAGGAAATAGGCAGGGACCTCTCACATGGGAAGCTCGCCCCATTGAGAACCAAACTGGGGGCATGTGGGTCCATATGAGCCATGGGTGGGATTTGATCCTTGGATCCCGGTGCTGAAAAGCTAGTGCTTAAGCCACTGAGCCATCCCAGCATCCCCTTAGAATCTATTTAAATCACAGCTTTTCAAGAGTCTTGGCTGGCACTAAAAAATTCTGCTAGAAAGAAGTATTGATTCTTTTCAACTTCATCACACATCGTAATAAGAAACTATAACATTTGCAGGGTTTTAGATATCCTAAGGAATGTAAAGTTCCTTTCTCATATTAGACATTCAATATTGGTTGAACTGCATTAAAAATTGCACACAGACAAAATATGTTGATAGGCTTTATTCAAGATCCTATATTCTAGTGAGAATGCTCTATTAACATTTTTGCTTGGATTTATTTTTGAAGATACTTGCATATAAAATTACATATTTCAAGATTATATTATATATTGTATATTGTGTATATGAATTAGACCTCTTCTTTCATATTTAAGCACCTTGATTTTACTACTTCCTTTAAGTATTAAAAATAATCTGTTAACATAATGACTTTGTGGTTCTGGCAACTTCACAATCTAAAAATGGGGATTACATAATATGATACAAAGTACACATTGGAGTAATATATTAAGGTGAGCCTATTTGAGTACCAATTTTTTTAAGTTAGGAAGAGACAATCAAACTTATAAATAAATGAATTATGTACAAAACAGTTTTACTGTCTGACTGTGCCAAACTGAACTAGAAAATAAATATTTTTCTGTCTTTTTGCCAGTTAAAATAAGCAAAATTGTATTTAAAAATCTACTGAGCATAAAGAATTTTTTATATGTTGGGAAAAAAATTAAATGTTTAAAGTATTTAAATTGTTCAAAGTAAAGCTTTTAATTTGAAAATACAAAAAATAAATAAAGAAATACAAGGGCTGCCTGGGAAAAATACAACCATTGTCACTATAGTGAGAACAGTTACATGGCTGGGGACTTTCTGGACAGGCCTTGTATAGTCTCAATAAATATAAAAAAAACCACATATATACATATGTATTTCTTCCAAGGAGTAATCATGTTGGGGTTCTTTTACCAAGAAAATATATGTAGAGACAAATACATTATATACAAGTAAAACCATAAATTAAAAAATCAGCTTTTCTAGAAAATTTTTACCCATAATGTGGAAATGTAAATGCTATGAATATATCAATTTAATGTATGCAAAATGCATATAATTCAGACTTAAAGCAAATAATACCATATGTTTTAAGTAATATCGCAGAGACTAGAATAAACATATGAAAGCCAGCTGTACAACAACAACAAATTGAAGTAATAAGATATCTTTATGAAGATACCTTGCAAATTACAAAATATAACCAGCTGACTAGTTTTCCACACCTATAGCAAGTCTGACCATGACGTTTTAGTAACTATGTGGTATTTGTTATTAGATTCAACTTCTTGTCCAAATGCACAATTAGCTTCCCACTCTTGAGCAACATTAGGAATGGTGGAAAAAATTGGGAAAAAATTGAAGTAGTATTTGTACTCAGATTCCCTCTAAATTCATACCTGAAAGAATTTTAACAGAGGGTTAACAAAACAAAGAAATATATAATTTGGCCAAATGCTCATGTTGATTAAATTTCGTCTAGCACTTGATTTACATCAGAAGACTTTAGATATGCAAATACCTTTCAGTCAGATCAGTCAGGTTTGTAGGTTTTGCTGGGGTATCTATATCTGTCTCATTTTGTTATAAAACTTCTTACACTGTCCTCTAATTAGTTTCATAGGTATCTCTCTCTCCCATCTCCATCCATACCTCTAAGAATTTGTCTTTGAATCTAGCACATTTTGGTTGTTCAGCGAATATTTATTGATGAGTAGTAGTGACGCTGTCTAAAATATTTATATACATTGGCAATTAATAATGCACACTTTGTAAAAGTGCACACTCACACATGAATGTGCATATTAATCTAAGTAATGGTAACATGTCAATCTAAGTAATAACACTAAATATAAAAAATTCCTTTCATACTTTTTGTCATTCTGTGTCTCCTCTATTCCAAATGTTATTTTTTCTTCATACTCGTAGACCTGCCGACTTTAAGCATGGTTTAGATTCAAATATGATAGTACTAGTTTGAAAAAATCTGTAACATTAAATTATACAAAAAGAATTGGAAAAGCTGGAATGGCTCAGTGTGTTGAGTGCTGGTCGTGCAGCCCTCTGGTCTAAGGATTGAATCTCAACCTAGGTCCTTGTGGTCCCATATGCTTAATTGGAGTATGCTCCCAGTTTGTTTCTCACTGGGGTGAGGCTTCTATGTGGGAGGCCCCCAGTTCAGCTCCCACCCCAGGTGGGAGGCCCCTGGCCAGTTCCTGCCCTGCACAGCCCTGCCCCCACCTGTGGAATGAAACCATGTAGAAAACTAATGATGTGCAACTGTGGAGACTGCTCTGGGTCCTCCCCTTCTCTCTGTCTCTCTCTATCTCCCTCTTTGTGTCAAAAACAATATAAATAAATCTTTATAAATTATACAAAAACTTAATACCTATTTTTATTATTAAAAAAGTGAATGTCCTAAAGACAAGACGATTTTTGAACTATCACTGTAATATACTGCAGATCATTATTGCATAAATGAATGGGTGACAGATTAATTTAAATTCTTGTATGCAAATAATTTGGACATTTAAAAAAGAGTGGATAAATACTATTAAGAAAGCTAGTCTATGTCCATACCACCGTGAACATGCCCTGCCTTTTCTGATCTCAGAAGCTAAGCAGGGTCGGGCCTGGTTTGTACATGGATGGAAGAAAGCTAACTGATAATCATTAAAAATTATATCATTTATTTAATATTTAGTAGGCACTTTAGAAATGTCTTTGTATTTAATTCTCAGGACAACCCTTCACTGTGAAAGTTATTTTCATTTTTTTTTCAGGTGAGGAAACTGAGGATATGTAAATACATTGTAACATGAGTATACACATATAAAATCATATGTTTCTCAACACTATTATCTCTTTAATGTCCCTTATTCTGCATTTGGTCCTGACCCATCTGAGAAAAGAAAGTGTCTCTCTTAAGATAATGCAACACCTGGGGAAACTAGGATGGCTCAGCGGGTTAAGCGCTCACTTTGCAGCCCTGGGAACTAATGATCAAATCTTCCCCTTGCCCCCCAAACCATGTGGACCCATATGCTGAACTGGGGTGTGCTTACCATGCAGGAGGCCCCAGACCAGTTCCTACCTTGCACAACCCCTGCGCACCTGTGTGGAATGAAGCCATGTCAAAAACTGATGATGGACAATTATGGAGACTGCTCTGGGCCCTCCCCCTTCTCTCTGTTTCTCTCTGTCTCTGTCTCTCTATGCCTCTGTCAAAAACAATAAAATAAATCATTAAAAACAAAGATAGAATAAGCACTCCACCAATTCTAGTTCATTCATTACCACTTGACACTTAACAAATCATCTTATGTGATCAGATGTGGTAATTTTATTATTATTTTTTTCATGTATTTTTTTCTAATGTCCTTTTTTCTGGCATAAAGGACTTCTTTGTCAGTTTTGTAACAATATTTATTGCTTTACTTTCTATATTTTAAAAGGTTTTGAAAGACAACATAATTATTTTTGCTACACACAAATGGGACAAAAGGCGGGAACTTTGTTTTTTTTATGTAGAAACTTAGGAAAATCATTTAGCAAATTATGAGTAGTATTCAGATAGGACACAAGGTCTTATGATTCCTAGTCTAGTGGCCTTTTCATAATATATGTTGCTTTCATATCATATTTTAAAATCCACATTATGTTACAAGAGAAGGTCCTGAAATGTTTTATATGTACAGACATATAAACATGTTGAATAAAGTAGATTACACTTTATTGTATTCATCTGAGTCCAGAAACTTTAAAATAACACAAATTCTAATTCTATATGTATCTGTGAAAGAATAATAAAGAACAATGCTGGTTCTTGTTTCATTGGGGTTAGAATGGGGCCCCTTTTCGTCCCGTAATTTCCCTAATTAGTCTCAATTGCGTTCTTCTTCTAAGTTAGCAGGCCAAGATAGTATCTGCTTTATTACCATGGGAGGAAAACTTGCTCTTATTGAGCTTTATTAGATACTCCATTCTCTCATTTAGAATCCTATTAAGTTTCCCCTTGGCATTTTCTAAATCAATTAGTTTTAGCCGTACCCTTTTTAATATGCTCCTTTTGGAGGCTCCTAATTTTAGTCCCTAACTCTGGTATTTGTAGTTGCCTTTCCCTTTTCTTTTGGGCAAAGATTTCAATCAATTTTCCCTGCAATACTGCTTTGCTAGCGTCCCACAGAGTCATATCTGTGACCTCACCATTATCACTGTCTGCTAAATATTCAGCCCATATGTCTTTGAGCTTTTCCCTAAACTATTGCTGCTGAAGGAAGTAATTATTACTTCACCATCTTAGCACTCCCTTGATGCTTTTCAAGGGAAATAATTCCACACACAAGTGAATCATTGCGGGGTCCAAAACTAGAATCTTGTCAATAGAATAGCAACTTTGCCCCCAGTCTCTAGTGAAAATAGTAAAAATGGCCTGGGAAAGGCATAACAGTTTATTGAATAACAAGAGAGTAGTCACGAGCATGCTTGTTTGTTTAAAAATCAATATAGGCTGTAAGAACACTGTATAGTTGCAAAGAATTAGAGGATAACTACATTTTAGCACCATGAAGTACATGAGCATTCTCTATAATCCTTAGGGATTTGTTTTGGTAACTTATTTAGATATTGATTTAGTTCATGTACTTGTTTCTATAAACCATATAAATTAAATGCACAGTAATTTCTTACTTCACTTAAAATAAATCTTAAAATAAATAGTTCTAATTTTATTTTTTAAATAAGTATGGATAATTATAGATAATTTTAATTTTCAAATTAATAATTTTCCAAATACTCATAACAATCATATATTTATCATCAGAAAAAAATGTAAAATAATTACGATATTTTGCTGTGTATAATGCACTTTCATGTATAATGCATACGGTATGTACTCATGTTTTTGCCCAAACTTTCAGGGAATAAAATCTTGTTTTAACTTTTTAATTCAAGTTGTTATTTGTTTATATTTAGGTACTTTAAAAAAATTTATATTATAAAGGAATTGTACATTTATTTTTTAAGATATGAAACAAGAAATTTTAAGTAACAAATAATCACAAAACACAAGAACAGATACAAAGTACAAAAAATTTTATGTATGCATTTTTTTATATTAAAAATGATTATCGTATTCCAGGATATTAGTTTGTGTACATATATTGTTAGTGGTATCCAGAGTTACACTTTTAACTCATAAGCATAAATTAAAAACATTTATGTAGATATAGAACTAGTACTACCCAGGTATAATGCACATCCTTATTTTTCTCTCACAAATTTGAACCCAAAAGTCAGTATATTGGGGAAGCCGGGATGGCTCAGTGGGTTGGGCGCTCACTTTGTAGCGCTGGGGACTGGGGATTGAATCCCGGCCACGGCCTGTGCGGACCCATGTGCTGAACTGGGACCTCCCCCAGCTCAGTTCTCTGTCTGTCTCTGTCTCTGTCTGTCTGTCTGTCTGTCTCTCTCTCTCTCTCTCTCTGTCAAAAATAAATAAATAAATAAATAAATAAATAAATAAATAAATAAATAAGTAAAAATATATTAACATTATAAAAAAAAAAGTCAGTATTATACATGGCAAAATATGGTAATGCTTATGTACTGGTCTGTTGTGGTAATATGTGCTTTTTAGAATTCTGAAATGAAAAAGCTGATTTTCTTATGGAAGTAAGAAAATTAAGTCCAATTCTTTACAACTACTGGTATATCTGTTTCCAGTGAATGAATATATCTTTCCTTTTTCTGTTAAAATTATGCATTTTTCCCTGATAAGTATATGGCAATATTAGTTAAATCACAGAATTGGAAAAATAAAAATAAAAAAATCTAGAAAACTTAGCATAAAGAAATATATAGGCACAGAATATCAGTGATGACTAAGACCTCAGAAATATAAATTTAACTCGCTAAACAATGTACAATATGACACATAAATACTGAAGAAAATAATACTCATTACTGTATAATACATTAAATACTAGGTACAATGTTTTTATAGGAATATGACATTTGAGGTGTGGTTTGGAAGAAATGCCACAGTATGTTCTGTGCTCTAATATTTCATTTGCCACTACAAACATTGCTATTATTGCTCTGTCTGTCCTGTGTCTGTGCGTTGAGGGGGGGGGGGGGTGTCCACTGTAATCACCATTCCCCTAGAGTAAACAATACAACAATAGAGCATTCAATAAAGTAAAAACTAAACACATTCCCTTTCAAATTGTTGCAAAGTTGAATTACACACCCTGCAGTAAAGGTGGCTCTCAAGTGGTTGCTGGAAGTGTAAATGCCCTAATTGCCTCTATGTTTATCTTGTTTCCAAGTGTTGTATTCACTAAGGACAGTTTTACTCACAGTCAAGTCTCCTATTACTGTTTTTTTAGCATGATGAAAGTCTACATAGAAAGATGCAGAATCTAAAAATGATTTTGGTTTATAGGTGTCATAGACACCGAGGACACAATTATATTAAATATAGCATTTTAAAGAAAAAAAGTGGGCAATGAACATGCTACTTTACCTGTATGTGAGTGTAGAATCCTTTGGATTCTAATGTTGGTTGTCAAAGCCAGTGTAATTGGCAAGGATGGTGGTCATCTAATTAGTATTTGTGAAAGGCACCATATTTCCCATTCTGCTCCCACCCAAAATTATTATCTACTCAGGTCCTTAGAAAAACCTAAAATTCCTGTTGCCAATTCCTAGTGCCAATTACTTGTGACTTAAGTCATTAAAGACACTGCTATATATATTTTAGAGGGTATAAAATTGAAGAACTGGGTATTTATTAGCCTTTATTCTAAAAATACAGCCCTTGAAACATAATGATGTTAAGAAAGTGGTATAAAGACCCACAGAGCTAGAAGTGGAATTCAAATCTGTGGCTCAATCCTCTGAGCTATATCTAATTTTTCTGTAATATTTCCACATATAATATGAAACAGCTTATATTAATTTAGGTTAACTCTTGAAATTTGGGTAATACTCAATTAGTGTGTAATAAATACATATATGATAGCTTTAGGAGATAACGATTGCATGTTAATGTTTATAATGAGTTTACTATAAACCTATTGCTCAAGTCTTCTATGGACATTATCGCAATAACTTTTCAGCAGCCATCCTATCTATTATGTAGAACGATTATCTCCATGTTATAGAAGAAACTTAAATTTATATGTTAACAAACTTGTCTACATCATGTAGCTGGTATTCTAATCAAAGTAGTCTAATTACAGAACCCATATTCCTAGTCATTATAGTGTACACATTTTAAAAATGAAATAACACATATAAAGCAAAACTTGGCAAAACTATAGAAAAAAATGGACATATCTATCACCATAAAATTTCAATATTCAAAAAAATATATATAAAGCAACACAACAGAATTACTAAAGATAAGAGAAAATTTAAATAATAACCAGTTTCATCAAACTGATAAATACAGAAATCTGCATCAAATAACTGGAATAGAGACACAGGAACATTTAAGAAAAAAGAGCATATTGGAAGTCAGTGCTACACAGATTGTAGATCACAGATCAGATTGATTCACTAATGCCTATTAACAGTCCATAACAAAACAAGTTCAGGAACTAGTAGTAAGCACTTAGAAAGTTTTTTTAACAATTTGACACTGTTTGACATCCAAGAGCATGATCAGTGTACTAACGTGATTTGGACTCTATGTAGTATATAAAAGTTATGTTCTAATGGTGCAGCTATAATCACAGATACTCAACTTAAGAATCTGTACCAGAATATCAATTAATATATTGCTTCCTTCATATAGATACTGTTAAAATTTTCAAAAATTAGCTACATTAAAAAGTATACTTACAAACATAGTTAAAATTTGTGAATTATGTCAAGGATATCTATTAATTTGGAAAATTATCTTATATTTTTAATATGAAAATCAATTATAAGTAACCATTATTAAATGTTAAGATATGATGAAAGTAATTGAGGATATGTGAAATAAAGTATAAACAGTGTTTTTGCAAGATAACAAATCACTCTAATGTCATCATTTTAAAGGTAAAAAATTGGGCAGCACACATGTTTTGTCTGTTGTCTTTGGTGTTTACATATATTTTTTAATGATACTATGAAAAATATAATCAAAGGGCAATGATGAAACTTAGAAATTTAGAAGAATAGTTTCTATAGAGTTATGGCCCTCAAAACTATTTTACTTCAACTAAAATGATCAAGTACCAACTACTGGGCTTTTACTTGCGATTAGGGATTGCCCTATAGGTCCCTATCTATGAGTAGCTTCCCTTTCATTGTGTTGGAAGCCTCACTAATGGACACACCTTTGATTCTTTTTTGGTTATTTCTTTCCTCAAACATTTCAGTTAAACAGTGCTTTAGAGACTCTTAGATTTTGGAGATAAACTTCTCAAAATAATTTGTGATTTTCTGAAAATGACTGATTAGTATATAAGTGGAATAGCCTGTCCTTTTTGTCATAATAACTATCCCTGTTAACTTTAAGAATATTATTCTCTTTCAGCTAATGTAGACTAGTGAATTTTGGAGATTTTTAAATTTAATGGAAATCACTGAATGTGTCCAAAAATGGAGAATAACAGTTTTAACGCAGAGCAAATGTTATTTTTTACAGTAAATAATGAAATTTTGAAATTTCAAAGTAAACGAATATTTGTTTAATTGTTAAGATACTTATGAGGGATGCCGGGATAGTTTAGTGATTGAGTGCTTGCCTCACAATCACAAGTTTCAGGGTTCAATTCCTGGCCCTGGCCTATGCAAATCCATATGTTGAAATGTGATGTAACTGGTAACAACTGGGATGGCTCAGCCACAAAAGTTCTCACCTCCCATGCAGGAGGCCCTCAGTTCGGTTCCCACCCAACGTGGCCCCAGCATCCACCTGTGTGGAATGAAAACATGTCACAACTAATGATGTGCAACTATGGAGACTGCTCTGCCCCCCGCCCCCCCACCCTCTTTCTTTTGCCTTCTATCAAAACAATAAAATGAAAAAAAAGATATTTATGAAATCAATGAGAATAAAATAGAGTGTTAATTTATTATTTCTAAGTAGAGACCATATAGTTGTATGTCTTATAAAATAACTTATTTCTTAACTGTAAATAAAATTGTGATCAGATCTTACTATAGAGTTAATTTTAAAATGCGCCATGTTCTAAGAGAAGTAAAAGCAAAAAATAAATGAATGAGACTACATAAATCTAAAAAGCTTCTTTGTAGCAAAGAAATAAAATAAAAAATCAGCAAATAAACAAGGCAACTAACTGAATGGGAGAAGATATTTTCAAACAACTCCTCTGATAAGAGGCTAACATCCGAGATATATAAAGAACTCATACAATCAACAACAAAAACAAAAAAAACAAATTAAATTTAAAAAATGGGCAGGTGACCTGAATAGATACTTCTCCTAAGAAGATAGACAAATGGTCAACAGATATATGAAAAGATTTACAACTTGATTAGCTATAAGAGCATTGCAAGTTAAAACCACAATGAGATACCACTTCACACCTGTTAGAATAGCAATAATCAACAAGACAAGTAATAACCATTGTTGGGGTGGTGGTAGAGAAAAGAGAACCCTCGTACACTGCTGAGAATGCAAATTTGAACAGTCATAATGGAGGTTCCCTCAAAAAATTAAGAATAAAATCCCCATATGACTTAGAGATTCCTCATCTGGGTATTTATCACAAAATTTTGAAATTATCTGTAGAAATAAACAAACAAACAAAAATTCATAGACACAGACAACACCTCAGTGGTTACCAGAGGAAAAGGGAGAAGAAGGAGGTAGAAGAGGATAAAGGGATTAAAATATATGATGATATGAGATTTGACTTGGGTGGTGAACATACAGTGCAATATACAGATGATGTATTATAAAATTATGCACTTAAAATCTATATAATTTTATTAACCAATGTTAGCCTAATAAATTTAATAAAACTATCTAATTAAATAAATAAATAATACACACATAAAAATATTTCATGCTCAAATAAAGGCTAGTAGACTTATCTAGAGATATATAGATTTTCAGACAGCATTAAAATTTTCAATTCCTAAATTTATATACTTTCTATTAATATTTTTTTTGTCAAAAGTTTTAATTACTTGGAAATTTTTCAGAACACATGTAAAATGAAGTATTTCTTCTTCTTTTTTTTTTTTAATTTCTTTTCAGGAAACAAGCTTTTATATTGAGGACATAGATGAGAATTGAATAGGACTTCCCTTGTTACCATTAGTAATATTTTTAAAGTGATAAATATAACACCAACACAATGTCATTTACTCTTCTGGAGAACATAATCTCCATTAAAGGTAGGTCTTCAAATGGTAGAACTCAATATCTGAAGCCTATTAACTAACTAAATATATGTGGCTATTAACACATTCTGCTTTTCCATTAACACTGGAAAGTTTATTGTGCAAAGGAGAAAAGAAGATTTGCTCTCATAAATAAGGAGGTACAAAAAGACATGATGGGAGGGGAGGAATGCAAAGGACAGAAACCAGTGAATCTCTTCCTAAAAGCGTACTCAAGAAAAAAACAAAGAAGAAAACAAAAGCCTTTCCAAGTCAGGCCCTAAATAATGCTACTTATTGCACACATATAGCACTGCCTCAATAAAATGAAAGTGGAAGGGGGAAAAATACGTTTAGGCAAAAATTAGGAGATAAGACAATAGAAGTTTGAGACCACAGGGTTGGGGACCTACTAAAGGGACAATATGCCCTATATCAGGGGTGGTCAACAAGTCGATCGCGGTCGACCGGTCCATCGCGAGGCCAATTTTGGTCGATCGTCGATCGCTCGCAATGTCTGGGGTGGAATTCCGTGTACTATGGACTTTGAAGCGATTGTAGAAGACAAAACTTTCTAGCAATAGTTTAATGCATTCTGGGAATTTGCCAAGGTCATAAATTCCTAGAATTCTGACAGCCTGACACTGTGATCTCCGCCCACCCAGACAATACATTTTGACTTATGTGTTACACTTGTCACCGGACGCAACGCGTGAACGCAACAGTTACGAC
>PVKE010022023.1:0-25934 GCA_004027555.1 Craseonycteris thonglongyai
TTAGTAAAAAAAAAACCAAACCAACACGTCAACTCACTTGCACTCTAATTATGTCTTGCCATATACCTTCGGACATTTGTTTTCATTATGTTTTGGAATTTTGGACTTCCAAATACTTTGTGTGTAACAAACTAAAGGCATTGCATTTAGAACCTCTTTGAGATTCAGTTTTTAAGAGAAAGATTACTAATTAAGCATCAATATATCTGGCAGTTTTTCAGATTGAGTAAACCTTTAGGTTTGGGATAGTCAGCTGACACTGCACACTCATAACTGGGCTTCTCACGAGTCTTTACTGTGCCCCCTGAATTTTAGAGGTCTCATCTGGGAACTTGTGATGAGAGTCATTTCTCTACTGGTCTTTGCATGTGGCTCCACTCTCACACAGCTCACATCTGGGGAGCTCATTACATTCTGTAACAGATTAGTACGGAACAGACAGTTTGAATTCCTCATCCGAGAAGCGTACAAGTGGAGTTTCCATGCCATTTGTATAAAGAATTAGAAAACAGACCTGGGCTTTCTCAAGACAAAGTAGAGTATTTTCAGGAGCAAGCGAGGTCTTTGGAAACCAAGTCTTGCCCATCATGAGGGCAATGATGTTAGTTAACTATTAAATAGAGCTTTAAAATTCATTAAAAATACAGATTCAGGGGATGGGGATTAACTATTTTAATGGCATCTCAAAATTATTGCAAATATGAATTTAAGGGGCACATTGTATCTCTAAATTGTGAAGGAAAACAGGGAAATAAAGGGAACTAATTTTTGTGACGTTCTTAGTATTAATATACATATATGGTTAAATACACAGTTACCTCATTTATTACTTAAAATATTTGTATGGAGTATATATTACTTTCTCTATCCGACAGTAGGAGTATATATTACTTTCCCTATCCCACAGTAAAGAAAGCACACAATTGAGATAGGTTAGATAACTTGGTAATGACCTCATAATTACTAAGTGGCAGAGATAAGATTTGAATATAGGTTGGCCAGATTCCAAAGTTCACATTCTTTACTCAATGAGGATCAACATGGTTTACCCAGGATCAAATAAGGAATAAAGCAAAATTTTATTTGTGGGGTTCCTCCCTTCCCCTTGCATAAAATTTCCTTTTCTTTTGGTGGTCCTTATATCTTCTGTCTCATACTGACAGGTCTTGTTTTGCTAATATGTTTGCACACTCCCAACATAAATGTTAACTGAAAATGGTACTAGTTACTTAGACTTGTCTGATAGGTGTTTGAATTTTGGTAAAAACAAAATACACTAACATGCCTTTAAGATAAAAAATGTACTTACGACATCATGACAGCTGGAGAACTTTGGGGAACATAACAAGCTAAAAGAACTGTATCTTAGAAAAGTGCTTGGAGTCATGGGAAACTCATTTTTCCCCCCTTCAATATTTTTCATACACATAAAATCAGTCAAAAATGAATCCTAAGAGGAGGTTTGAAAGCAAACAAAGTTAAAAACTATAATTTGAAGGGGGAAATGTGGTCAGAGCAGGGTGACATCAGGGAATTCTACGAGGTTCTGAACTGATCACATAAATCTTAGATTCTCTTCCCTCATTTATACTTTATTCTCTTCTTCTGAATCTAGGTAGTAAGACAAAACCTCAGAACACTCATCCAGATTATATTTCTTCTCACTAGTTTTGAATTGAGCTGCTTCCTGCTTAAGAGGTTGGCATCTGCTTCCCACAATAGGATAGTTGCAGGTTGACTTGCGATGACCTCTGCCCTGCTGGTAATAATATAGAGCTCTCCTTTTTTTAAGCTAGTATTAATATTTGTTGACAAAATGTTAGAGAATCTCAATGTAAGCTTGGTAAGTTTTCAACTGTGTAGAGAAAAAGAATGTCAAGAAATAAATAATTTTTGAAAAATTCATGCAATAAAGCAGAAACAATCATTGTCCATAATCTTTCTTCTTTAACATACCAATTGATATATGTTGTAAACTTTCAACTACACTTTTTCTGTGAATGTTTATTAACATAATTATATTCATAATTCATATTTAAAAATTTTGCCATCTAATATTATGACATAGTAATTTTTTATGCCACTAAGTATTCTTCATTAGTTAGGCTGATTTTTCTTTTTTTTTTTTCCAGAGTGAACAGGATTATTTTTGAATGACATAGAGGATGTCCATTGTATGTCTAAATGCAAGGCTTATCTCCTGTAGGCATTGCATGAATGCCAATATAGTCCAGCCACAGATTTTAAATATCACTTGTTGTATAGATTTTACATTTATCTTCTCTCAGTGGATTAACACTATCACATTTTTAAATGAATTACAATCCTGCCATTTTATAATACTTAAAAACTGGTTTGTCAACACTAGTGATTAGAAAGAAGGTAACAAATACAATACATAAAATGTCCAAGTAAATAGTCATTCACTGTAGATACTTTTTTGAAGGTTGCTTAAATTTCTGTTCTACGCATTTTCTGAGAACTTCTTTTACACTAAAGAATGTCTTTGGGCTATTTGCAGCTGTTATGGCCTGGCATTACCCCATTAGAGGTGATTTGTGGGAAGAGAAGGAGACAAATTGTGACACTGTCCCTTATCAAAGGACCACACAGTTGTTCGCCACTTTGACTCCATGATGGATAATTATCTTGAGGTTTTACGGATGTAAGGCTAAAAGTTTAGGGGAAAACAGTGCAGACACTCTCTCGGTAGCTCCTTGCTATTGACACTTACTTGATAACACAGGATTAATCAATCTTATCTATTGTTTTTAGCTTGAATTTTGTTTTCTTTTCAAGCTTCATTTTCCCCACCTTGTCAGATGGACATGCCGAAAAAGACTTCTGAGAGAGAAAAGACAACATAACTCACTCTTTCACCTTACTGATTTCACCAGAAACTTCTGTTGTTTTGAGTGCCTACACAAGAGACAAACACATAACCATTTTCTGTGCATAACATGTGCATATATATGTTTTTAAAGCCTTAATCTAATGAATGGTTGGAAACTAGATTTTTGTGATCAAATGTTGAATATATTGGTGAAAGACATTATCCTCAATGGATTTTGTTTGTTTGTTGACAAGCAGCACATTAGTGAATATTGATCATTACATTGTCTACATTTCCTCAATATTTATCTCAATTTAGTGGTAGGCAACTATTAAATATTACATTGAAATAATTATTTCAATATCTAATTGAGTTACACATATGCTACAATTTATGGTAAATAAATATGGCAAATTTTCATCTGGTTGCAAAATATTGATGAATTGTTGTAAGACCTGTTGGTTTTTGCCATGCCTGTGTTTATCAAGCAAAGAAGAACAGTGGAGAAAAGTTCCTGGGTTTTTTATGAAATTTTATTACCTCAATTAGTGAGTGTATGGCCTGGCAGAAAGAAATCAGAATTCCTACAAAGTGTAAAAAAAATTGTTTTGAAAATTGTTTTGTCGTCTTTGTTGAAATGCAACTTAAAATACAAGAAAACTCACTGATTATTTATTTATTTATTTATTTATTTTTACATTTAATACCCCCACCCCATGCTCCTCCAGCCTTCCCCCCTCACCTCCCCACCCCCACCTCCAGTCAAGCACCAAACCACTGGCTGTATCCATGAGTTTTTGTTTCTTTGTTACTTTCAGTTTTATATTCCACCTATGAGTGGGGTCATATATTTCTTGATTCTTTCAGTCTGACTTATTTTACTTAAGATATTTTCAAGATTCGACCATGTTGTCACAAATTGCTGTATTTCATCTTTTCTTATTGCTGAATAATATTCCATTATGTAACGGAATTAGAGAATTAGAAATATAATGTCAACCCCTTGGAGAAGAAAAATCAGCAATTCCCTAGTTTTGTACCACGTGAAGCATAGCACAGTAGTCAAGATCCTGTTCTAGTCTCATGTCCCACTCATGACTCTTTTTGAAGCACTGAGGTGTTAACTGATAATTAGCTTTGTTTAGTCATCTTGTATTTTATTACTATAAGAATACTTTTGTTGCTGAGCTTTTGAAACAAAAATTTTATTGAGTCTATGCCTCAGCTAACCACATTATTTAAAAATAATGTTCTAAGTAAGGCTCAAAAATTTGTTGAAGTAAGTGTGGAAGAGAAAAGAAAGGCAATTTAATTTACTTTTCTGGTTTGGCAAATAACTACAAAGAAAGAAATTATATAGTACATGAAAATTGCTCTATATACTCATGGCTGACAATTTTTCTGTTACATGTGAAGAGGTATTAATTGTAAGAACATTATTCATTGTGTGCAAATACAAAGCATTCTTATTTTTGAGCACTATCGGTACATATACACTGTGTATATTATTTTAGCCAGATTAGATATATAATTTTAGTTATTAGACTGAAATTTGTTGGTTGGTTTAACTAAAAATGGGTATACATAAATGAAGCTAGGATATATGTATGTGTCCAGAGAAGTTGGAAATGAATGAGAATCTGCTATTATATAAATATTACGTTATATTCATGTCTTAAAGTCTGATGCTATCATTTGGTTATTGACAGTCTTTGCATTTTGTTGTTTTTAAGAGGTTTTCCACTAAAATACCATGAAAATAGTATATCAGTAATAAAATATTACAAAACATTGGTATGTTGCAATATGGACTTCACAAATCTAAAAATGCATCACTTTGTAAGGCAAGTTATTTAGTAAAAGATACGGAGAAACAGAAGAGTGGAACCAATTATTTTTTTAAAAAGGTTTGTTTTTTTTTTTACCTTCTATACTTTAAATTTTTTATCTCTGCTTCTTTATCTCTATTTATAAGCTACAACTTTCAAAGAACCCCTACAAATCTACTTTCTCTCCTTGGCAATTACAAACAGAAGATGTTACTTAAACAAAAGTAAAAACCGAGTATTACCTTTCCTGGAGTTATTAGGAAAAGTGGTGAAATTTAAAATTTGCATTACTTTATGTTTACATTTAGTAAAAAGCTTGCTCCCTGAACTTTGGATCTCTAAACTCAAATGTTCCTAGTGATTTGAGACTAATGAGAAGCTCAAAGTGTTTGATAGCTGCAGAGAAAGCTTACTTCTATTATTTTCCCATTAAAATGCAAGAGCCCTGAGGTAAATGGTTTTATGCAGATGAATGTTGGGTAAATATCTGAACCTTGGGTATTTGAACCCACATTATGAATCCTGTACAATTCTGTCATCCCTGGGTAGGAATCAAAGTAGTTAGCTTTTCATCTGGATGACTGTCTTTTTCAGAGTCTCTTTGTCTTTGCTTTAAGCACATCTAAGTTTAGTGGTACACATTGTAACCAAACTCAGTGTCATAAAGAATGAAATATATTGAAAGGTGAACTTAATTGCTAATATTTCACGCAACACTTGCCCTTTGTAATAGCCGTCAGCCACCCAGATCAGCAGGATGGGTATGAGCTACATCTATTCTGTCACAGTGTCTTTCCTAAAAGGAGGGGTGTGCCTTTCGTTTACTGCTGCCATATGGCTGGCATTGTTATTTCATAACCTAAAGCCCTTTCTTATTTCCCTCTTTGCTCCTTAAACCTTCACTCCTGCCTGTTTTCTTTCCTTTTATCCCAACTCTCTAACAGCTGAACTACATAAATGCCAACTAGCGACATGAATTCCTAAGTAGAAGCTGCCATAAAACAACGCTGCTCCAACCAAGAAACACACATGTAGAGGCACATGACTGACAGAACTCAAAAGGCAGGTTTTAGTAAATGACAAGTGTGAAGTTCTTATTGTTGCTCTAGTCGATGGAAGCTCATATTTACACACACACACACACAAAAACTATTCACATTTCAGAACAATTTAGTGAAACTGGCAGCTTGAGAAAGAAAAGACTTAAAATCTTTTTAAGATGAAGACGACAGGAGGAGCACAGAATCCAAAGCTTTCTCTCACTTTGGAATATGTTGGCATCTTATGATTTGGTTTAAAACTGGGATTTTGGAGAAGCGGCAGGAAAAGTTGAAATTATAAATTATTTTTGTTAGGAACAAGAAAGAATAAGAGAATGAAAAGAAAAAGCTGTTAATCTTTTATTTATTCTAAGCATAATTCCATTCAGTGTTAATTAAATAAAAGTCTAAAGAAACGCATTATGCTTTTGTATGTACTCATTGTCATTACTACAGAAAGATCTATGGTTATCTTGAAATATAGGAAGAAAATACCAATTCGTTCTATGTGAGCCATGTTGTCAATTCATTCTATGTGAGCCGTGTTATAATTGCTAATAAAATGTCATGAAATATATAATTTGAGCATTGATTTTTATCAGTTAAAAATAATCTTATCAGATGTTTTAAGAAAGGACTTGAAATTATTCTATATATGTCCTATAATAATTTCTGGCTTCTACTGGATTTTTTTTTTTTTACCACTGCTGGTCAGTAAACCACTCAAACAACAATAACAACAATAAAAACAACAACAACAACAACTTAAAATGAAAAGAATCTCACAAATTACCAAATCTGAATCTTTCATTTTATAGTGGAAAAATAGGACAAAAGAGAATAAATGAAAGAGAAAAAGAATAAATATTCCTTTAGTGTGACAGTCTGGTTAGTTGTTCATCAAATTCCTTTCTTCTTCCTCTGTTGCAGTTAGGTATGGGCTTGTGACTAAGTTCTACTCAATAAAACATAGGCAGATGTGATGTGCTTTGCTCCCAGATTAGACCTATCAGAAATTCCAGTTTATGAACTGGGGTATGGTCCCAGTTCGATTCTTGCTGGGGTGAGCTTCCCATGTGGAAGGTCCCTGGCTCAGCCCCCAGCTCAGGTAGGTGTGCCTCCCATGCGGGAGGCCCCCAGCGGAATTCCCACCCTGCACAGACCCGGCCCACTTGTGTGGAATGAAACTGTCGAATACTGATGATGTGCAATGGTGGAGAGTGCTCTGGGCTCTCCCCCTTCTCTCTGTCTCTCTCTGTCTCTGTCTCTCTCTGTATCAAAAAGCAGTAAAATAAAACCTTAAAAAAAAAAAAAGAAAACAAAACAAAAGAAATTCTCAGCTTAATCCCTTAATCCTCCAGGCTCTTTACCTTACCGGTCCCCTGACCCAGAGTGAAGGCCTCAAAAGTCCTATGATTGATGTAACTTCAAGAGAAGGAAGCCTAGATCTCACAATTATTGTGGGGAAGGCATCTATACTACAGGCATATAGGACTGTTGTATGAGTGAGCAATAAACTTATTTCTTAGGCCCTTGGAATTTTGAAGTATATCTATTATATTAGTGTTACCTTGACAAAAAAAATATGTATTTGGAAGAATAAAATTCTTTTTATTGTCAAGGAAATGAAATCAGAGATTTACAAGTAGCTGTTGCAGTAGTGCAAGAAGGAATAAAAATTCTGCCAATGGCCTAATCATCAACCTTGCCTTGGAATAGCAAGCTTCATTCTTCATCCTTGTCTGTCACCACCACATCTTCATATGTTTGTTCCTTTCTGGTCTCACTACTTTAACACTACACTGGACTTTAATCATTTGAACTTCAATTGTAGCAAAAGCCTCTTAACTGGTCTCTGAATTCTTAGTGTGCCTCTTTTCTAATTCTCACCACGTCCCAATATGAGAATAATCCGCAGAAAAACTTTATTTACTTTTTAAATATTTTTTTCCCCATTAGAGTTGAGTTGCAATATTATATTAGTTTCAGGTGTATAACATAGTGATTAGACATTTATATACCTTACAAAGTGATCACCCTGATAAATTTAGCACCCATCTGATCCCATATATAATTAATACAATGTTATTGACTATATTTTATATACTATAATTTACATCTCAATGACTATTTTGTAACTACCAATTTGTTCTTCATGCCTTCACCTTTTTCACCTATCTCCCAATTTCCTTTAATCTGGCAGCCATCAAAATGTTCTTTGCATCTATGAGTTTATTTCTGTTTTGTTTGTTCATTTATTTTATTCTTTAGATTCCACATATGAATGAAATCATATGACATTTGAATGTCTCTAATTTATTCTACTTAGCACAATACCCCATGGGTCCATCCATGTTGTTACAAATGGCAAGATTTCATTCTTTTTTATTTTTTTCCCATGGCTGAGTAATATACCATTTTATATATATATCACCTACTCTTTATCTATTCATTCACTGATGGACACCCAAATTGCCTCCCTTATCTTGCCTATTGTAAATAAAGCTGCAATGACATGTCCTTTGAATTAGTGTTGTTGGTTTATTTGAATAAATACCCAGAAGTGGGATTACTGGTAAGAGAGAGTGAGAGAAAGAGGAAGAGAGAGAAAGATGTGGTTGCAAGCAAGTGCTCAACCACATGGTCCTGGGACCAAATTCCAGCTCCTACCCATGCAAATTCATCTGCTAAACTGTGGCGTAACTGTAACAGCCAGGATTGTGGCAAGGTTCTCACCTCCCATGTGGGAGGCCCTTGGTTTGGTTCCCATCCAGTGTGGCCTCACATCCACCTGTGTGGAATGAAACTATGTCACAACTAATGACATACAACTATGGAGAGTGCTGTGGGCCCTCTCCCATTCTCTCTGTCTCTCTCTCTTTCTCTCACTTTCTCTCTTACCTTCTCTCAAACAATAAAATAAATCTTAAAAAAAAAAAAAGACAGGATGACTGAATGGATCACAGGTGCCCACCACCTGCGCTGGGCTTAGAGGTGCGTGGAAGAGGCTAAGCTGTGAACTGAGGCTGATTGCTGCCAATGTCAAACTTGGAACTGCTCAGCAAAAGGTACAGGACACGCTGAAGCCAGATGCTGCTGCTTTGGAATTTCTGAAACGTTGAAAGGTTTCAGAAAAGTCTGCAGCATGAGCCAGGACAGGTGTTTATATGGAAAAGCCACTGGAAGCTTCTTGGGTTTACCAGGTTGACTGGGCAGGGTCTCAGAATCATCAAGGTGGGGCAAAAGAACAGTGTTAGCCAGGCTAATAGAGACTCAGAAGTGGTGATGGGGCCCCCCTGTGTCTGCACACCTGGAGTGGGGAGGGCTTAACAAAGAAACAGTGTACAAAGAAACAGAGTACTCTGCCAGTACTCTGTCTGAGAGAAAGCTGCCACTCCCTCCCTTGCCCTGAAGCCATACACCTCATTTCCTCTTCATATGTCCCTGGTGCCTTCTCAGCTGCTGCCCCAGCCCTGGGGTTCAGAACAAGTAAGTCCATCACTGAGTAAGTCCAGGCATGGGCACTTTAAGAACCCCTGGCGGGGATGCCAGGATGGCTCAGTTGGTTGAGCACTCATCTTGCAGCCCTGGGGTCTGAGGATTGAACCCTGGCCCCAGCCCTGGCCTGTATGGCCCTAAATGCTGAGTGGGGGTGTGCCCCCGGCTTGGTTCTCTCTGGGGCAAACTTCACACATGGGAGGCCCCTGGTTCAGCTACCGCCCGGGTGTGCTGCTCGTGTAGGAGGTGCTTCCTATGCAGGAGACTCGGGCTCAGTTCCTGCCCTGCGTGGCCCAGTGCCCACCTGTGGAACAGAACTATATCGAAAAACTAATGTGCAACTATGGAGACTGTTCTGGGCTCTCCCCCTTCTCTGTCTGTCTGTCTCTCTCTGTCAAAAACAATAAAAACAAATCTTAAAAATAAAATGAAGAGGAACACCTGAGAATGCATCTGCCCTCAGTTTCCTTAGCCACAGTCTCCACTGGTTTTCATAGCCAGAAGTCATAGAGATGTCTTTCCCCTGCACTGGAGCCCTTGACTGAGGGGCCTGACGTGGGGCTGGGATTCCTCGCTCCTCAAGGTGTACCTTGGCAGCCAAGATATCCCTCCTGATTTTTAACTGCCACACAGGGGTATGAGACCAACTAGTTTTGTGTTTTTGCCCCTCCAATATGGCCTCTTCTCTAGACCCTTAGTTATAAGACTTCAGCTAGACTTCAGGTGATTATCTGTTATGGTTGTTCTGTAGTATAGTTATAATTTTCATGTGGTCATGAGAGGAGGCAAGTATTGCATTTACAAACTCTGCCATCTTGCCCAGAAATCTATTGATTCCTATTGTTTAGAGCTAATTTGAGGGATTGGTGGCATATAACCTTTAGAGAGGTTTCGCTTGGCTGAGGCGATGAGATTTTTTTTTAAACTTTGTTGTCAGTATTTAAAAATTCAGACGGTAAGAAATCCAAACTTTTGACTTATTTTGACAAATGGTTGGACTGGGTTTGGTTCCCATTCTCACATGAAAGCTATCAGCTGGAGCAAGGCATGTGCTTTACAGTTTTCCCTCATCCTCACCTGTATTAGGATTGTCCAGAGAAATTGAACCATTAGGATGTATATGTGTGTGTGGTGTAGTATATATATTCTATTATACAGTATAGACAAGGGCTGTCCGGAAAAAATCCAGCCATTGTCAATATAACAAGAACTGGTACATGGCTGGATACTTTCTGGACATTGTTGAAATACACACACACAGACACACACACACAGATTTACTATTAGAACTTGGCTCATACAATTATGAAGACTAACAAATCCCAAGATCTGCATTTGGTAAGCTGGAGGTCCAGGAGAACTGATGGTATAATTCCAGTCTAAAACCAGAGGGCTTGAGACCCAGGAGAACTAATATTTTAGTTTGAATCTCAAGGCAAGGAAAAAAGAAAATCTATTTGTCAGTTTTAAGGCAGTTAGGTAGCAGGAGGTCACTCTTACTGAGTCTCTTTGGTCTATTGAGACCTTCATTTGTTTGGATGAAGCCCACCCACATTAGAACAATTTGCTTTATTCGGTCTCCTGATTCAAATGTTAATCTGATCCAGAAACAGCCTCACAGACACACTCAAAATAATATGTGACCAAGTATTTGGCTAACCTGTGGCCCCATCAAGTTAACATAAGATTAAACATCACACCATGCCACGGCTCCTAGTGACTTATCCTGCCTACTTTGCCTAATTCTGTTACCTCCCTACGCCTTTGCAGGTGTTGTTGAGGTATGAGAATGGAATATAAATTTCGTGAAGACAGGGATTTTTTTTTTCCACTGCTGTGTCCTTGGCATTTATTTTTTATTTTTATTCTTTAAAGATTTATTCTATTGTTTTTGACAGAGAGATAAGAGACAGAGACAGAGAGAAGGGGGAGGGCCCAGAGCAGTCTCCATAGTTGTATGTCATCAGCTTTCCACATGGTTTTCATTCCACATGGGTGCGTGGAGGCCATGCAGGGTGGAAACCAGGCTGGGGCCTCCCACATAGGAGACATGCTTCCTCGGTGCTTTGAGCCAGGGTTCGAACTGGAGGGTGAGAACTGAACTGGGGGCTTCTCACATGGGAGGCACACCTCAGTTCTGCACATGGGTCCACACTGGCTGGGGCCAGGATTCGATCCTTGGTCCCTGCGGGTGCAAAGCAAGCACTTAACCTGCTGAGCCATTCCAGCTTCCCCATCCCTGGCATTTTGAATAGCACACAGTAGGTACTTGATGCATATTTATCAATTAAATCAGTAAATTTAACTGCTGTTCTATATGTCCAAATTCTTCAACTAAACACTTCAATTTCTCCACTATGAGGCCTAAACATTTTTTTCCAACCTGATCTCTCAGTTGAGGAGAAGAGAAGTAAGCAAATTGGGACATAGAATATTGTTCTCTTTTACCTTTGCCGTTTGCTTCTGCTGCTTACTCTACCATGAAGGTTCTAATTGGCCGAGCCACTGTTTAGCTGTTACCTTTCCTGCTAAGTTTGCCCCCCAACTTTTTTTATACTCTTCAGTGAAACCTTCTTGACCATTCATACCGGAGTGATCTCTCAGTTCTCTGAAATCTCATGAAACCTTTTATTTGAATCACTCTTACTGCATTTTAGTCATATACAGTTGTATATAAGTGACTTTAGGAAGAATGTAATCTATTTAACACAATTCTTTGGACAAATATTTGTTGCTCCCCTACTATACACCTAGTGGTATGCTAAGAGCTTTGTGTACATCATCTCATTGAATCTCAATGTAATCTTTGAAGAATTCACTATCATTAACCCCATTTTGTATTTGGGAAAACAGAGGCTTAGAGAGGTTAGTTGACTTGCCCAGGGTCCCTAAACTAGGACATGATTAAGTTGCAATGGAAACTCAGGTAGAGTGACTTCAGAGCCCAAGATCTTACTTAACCATCAAGATAAACTGTCTTTCTACATTTATGTATAGTTTATAAATATGACAGAAGATAAATAAGTAGAAATTTCAGAGATAGCAGTAAAAACAGCAAAACAACACAGAGTAGATTATTTGCAAAATGAATAGTCAATGTTGTTGAATGAAATTGAGTAAAAGTAAAAGTCAGGAAATTACACAATACCAAAGTAAAATTCATTACAGGAGATATTAAAAATATAGCACACAATCACCAGCATAGAAGTTGGGCTACAATAGGAAAAAAAGATATCTGAGACTGAAGAAAACTTATAATTACAGGGCATAAGCTATTGCAGTCTTACATAATTATGTAACAGTTTTTGTTGCACTGATTCCCAAAAGTTTTATAATCACTTTTATAGATTAAAAAAGCCAATCACATTGAAGCATAATACCATGCTGTTAGATACTAAAGTACTCAGTATCTGGTACACTATAGGTACAAAAAATATTTGTGGATGTAGGGAAGGAAGGAAATCAGTGACCTCGTAGGAAATGAAGACATTAATCTCAGGACTTTTTTTTCCCCAGATAAATTTTTTCAAATATAAAAAGAAAGTATGAGAAGAAAGGTCTGAGTTTAAATTCATAGCGTCTCTATTATTAACAGTCAGAACATTAAAGAGTCTAAATGTTGACTGCTTGATATTTTATAATATTTAGCTAACTGGATGTGAGTGATATCTTACTCTTTCACAAATGTTTTATTTTATTCATCCAGCCCCAAAATCTCTATTTGACCTAACGTGGACATGTGTGGGAAGGAATGTTATGTTGTTGGGCATATGAAAGCTAAAAAGTGCAGAGAGTTATGTTATATTTTAAAAGGACACTCTCTACCCCCCACCAACCCCCACCCCACAGTACACGAGAATGTTATCTTTCTTTAATCTTAGGGGAGGACTGATTATTATCTCCAGCTAATTATTACAAATATTTAAAGTCGTTCTTAGCATATTCCTCTCCTCCTTTGCATTTGTACCACAAAATAATGCATTTAAAATATCGAAGAGTTAAATATCATAGTTCCATCTTCCCTGAATAATATAGCGTAGGACTATTAGATATAATACAGTGAGATACTCAGGGATAAAGTCACAAAATTTGGAGTGGATGGAAATCTGGCTTCTGAATAGTAAGAAACCAGGTCTTCACTAGTTTTAGTGATGAAAGCTGTATCTTTATCTCACTAAATACAGAGAAAAACCAACTAAAATGCTTAAGTTCAAGACTATATTATACTCTGCATTATTCAAAATGATGATGACAAAAGTTTAAGCTCTCTATCATGTATGTGAAATGCATGGAAAGATAAGAACATAATATGAAGTGAAAAATATAAGTCCCCAAGAATGCAGACAGTAAAAAGCTAAGTGAAAGTGAACAAGGTATTGTGCCAGTGAACATACATGTGTGATAAAGCAAAGGGATGAGTAAGACATAATTCAGGATAGAGTGATTTCTAAGGAAGGATATGTCAGTGCCTGAGAGGCGGATGAACATCCCAACACATGTAAATATTTGGTAATATTTTATTTCTTGTCCTGAAGAGTTCCTAGATTTCATTATATAATAGGTAAATGTGCAGTAAATAACATAACATTTAGAAGGGTTTTGCATAAATAAATGACGATATTGCATTATGAATCTACTGTTTTGGTTAATCTAATTCTGTGTACCTCAGGTCCAAAAACAAGTAAGCAAACAAAGAAAAACAAGGGCACTGGGATCAGGATAAGTGTGTCCCTTTCTAAAATGGCAGTTCTGAAGAGCAAACTCTCATTTTCACTTAAAAATGAAAGAAAACCAGTTATATTCTGTTGTAATAACAAAGATTAAATATTTTTAAAAGCAAAAGAAGAAAAATAAAGAGTTATTTCTCCCCTAGAAGCTGGCTCAGAAATATTTTTTAAAATGGTGGCTCTCAAGATGAACGTGTACGTGTGTAAGTGTATAAACATGCATGCATGCACACAAGCCATTTGCTATTATTTTCTTTCCCTTTCATAGAAAAATGTTGATTTAATGTTGATGAAATAGCTCATATTTTAGGTGGTAAACAAACACCCTCAAGAATTTCGAACTTAGTGTTGATAACAGTCAAAGTGAATGGGATCAGGCATATAAAATGGTGAAAACTGTTGCATTATGGCTTTGTGGGACTTTCTCATTGAACTATAATAAAAGGTTAAAATTATGTATGCCCAATATGCTAGCGGTCACCAACCTTTTTGGCTTCAGGGACCAGTTTTGTGGAATGCAGTTTTTCCACAGACTGAGGTGGAGTCAGAAGGTTGGTTTCTGGATTATTCAAGTGCATTACATTTATTGTGCACTTTATTTCTATTATTATTACATTGTAATACCTAATGAAAGAAATATACAACTCACCATAATGGTGAATCAGTGGGAGCCTTGAACTTGTGTTTTCTTGCAACTAGATGGTCCCATCTTGGGGTGATGGGAGTTAGTGACATGCACACTAGTATCACAGCCTCAGCACCACGTCAGATTATTAGGCATTAGATTCTCATAAGGAGCATACAACCTAGATCCCTTGATGTGCAGTTCACAAATACAGCTCGCGCTCCTGTGAGATTTAATGGCCTTGCAGATCTGGCAGGAGGCCAAGCTCCGGCAGTAATATGAGTGATGGGGGCAGCTGTAAATACAGGTGAAGCTCTGCTCACTGGCCACTGCTCTCCTCCTGCTTTGCAGCCTGATTCCTAACAGATCACGAACCTGTATCAGTCTGTGGCCCAGAGGCTGGAACCCCTGCAATATGATATCAAGTCTATATCTTTTATTTCCAAGTCTTAATTTTTAGTTCTACTGGTAACTGTTAAATATATAAAACAAACATGTTTGTATTGCATTTTGTAGCACTGGAGATAGATGGAATTAAAATAAGGATCTGTTTTAAAAACACCAGTTTCCTTGTCTTAAACAAACAAACAAAAAAATCTCAGCCTGGATGAATACTTACTGTAAATACCTAGTATTTTAGAGCATACCCATGCTTTCTGAATGAAGGAAATACAACTTGTAAGGAAGGTAAAGGGAAGAGTGTCTCAGTGGTGCTTTGTACCAAATGGCTAAAACATGAGGAAAGGGAAAATGAAAAACTAGGGCACTGATAGAGATCACAGTACAGATTTTCCTTCTATGCAGTGGTGGGGTAGTCAATTTGCTAGAATAATGGCCCAGGTGAAAAGGAGTCATGCTGTCTCCCAACAGTTTCCTGTAGGCTTTGAAATCATGTTGCAGGCCATATAATCTATGCCTGAGTTTATGTGAAACTTTGAACTTTGTTGTCCTGAATGTATCAAAGCACTGAAATCCTGACAGAGATAAAAATAATGTAGTTTTAAGTTCGTCTGTATGTAGTATTAGCAGTCATTAAAAAGAAAGCTTTAGAACCCAGGAATGCTTCTCTCTCATGAGTGATCTGATGGTCTTTAGAAATTGTGAATGTGACTTAAATAGTATGATGTACATAGATATGCCATCTAATTATATCCAAGAGACAGAGAATGATCTAAAATAACTGAATGGAGTTCTATAGAATAAGTAAATGGATCTCCTTTACTGAAAAATTTGATCAGATTTAACAACTAATCCTATTGAAAATTTATTAATTAATTTTCAAGTACTCTATTATTCACCATAATTGTTGAGTCTTTTGGATCTCTGGTTCAAATTTTAATTTTAAGCTTGCTGTTTCTCAGGAGGAAAGAACAGAATCTAAACAAAGTAAATTTAAACTTAACAACATACCTACCAGAGTTCAGAGGGTAATGTTTTACAGAAAACATTTGCAGTTTTTCTTTAAAAAACTAATTTTTCTATATTAGTACGATCAAAGAAATAGTATAAGTAAAATGGTGCCATTGGAAATGCACTTTTTCCAGAAATCTTGCATATCAAAATGAAAAGAGTGTTCTCTTAGCAAAAAGAACATCAAATAACATGAGATGTGATATATATATATTTTCCCTTTTCAAATGGTAAAATTTTCATTGATTCAAACTATTATAGCACTATGAATTTGAGGTAGCAAAACATTTATGGTGGCATTTAAGATTCATAGTAACAAGAAAAAGAGATTCATATTAACAATATCTACAAAGATTGTTCTCCATATGCTTTATGCTCATTTCATATATCTCATGCCTAATTATATGGTGATTTATAATGGTACAGTTTTTAAAAGTGATTTTTCAGCCTTATTTTTCAGCCAAGCTAGCTTCTAACTTGTAGAGTCCCTCTCCTCTGTTTCATGGCTCCTGCACGAAACACCATTTCTCATTAAATTTTCCCATTCCTTTTGGCAGTCAGGATAAAATCTCTAATCAAGCTCGAGGAAAGAGCCACAGTTCAAAGATGTCATTGGGTCCCCAGGCTGGTCTTGTGTGGCTTGCTAAAGGTTCTCGGGCTTAACATTTGATCTCTGAAACTGTCAGAGTCAAATACTCCAATCAGCAGTCAAATAAAAGCACATTAAATGAGCAAAAAAGGAGAGTGAGAGTTTTATAAAAGAGAACATAAAACTTCAGTACTTGTTTCAGAGTCTTGTAATTTTAGCAACCGCTCCCCATGAACTTTCTGATGAGTACATCAGGATATGCTGACCTCAGAATCCTATTGCTTTTGGAAGCATCCAATTTTTACACCTAGTGACCTCTTCTTTTCAGAATATTTTATTCTTCAGCATCTTCCCTTCTTCATCTTTTTCCTTCTGCTTTCTTTTCCTTTAAGTAATACAAAGTTTAGGCATGTTGTGTGGCATAAAATGATCTTAATTTACATATTCCTGCAGGATTAATGCTTTCAGAGATTATCTTTCTGAAAATTCATATAATTTTTGAGACTGCAAAAAACCAATTTTTTCTTGAGACCTCAGGAGAACAATATAAAGCCGGCTTTTATTTTGATTTGGGGTGAAGTTCAACAAAGATGTGTGTTGCAGATGTCAAATCTAATATTTTGCTCCTGATAACTATGTAGGACTTCTAGGAGCCTGTTTTATAGGAGGAAAGAATAACAGGCCTAAGTCTCATGCAAATGTGAGAAAAGAATTTTGCTCATAATTTTAGCTTAACATTTCAGGAAGGAAGTTTCAGTTTAATCTTAGAAAGTGATTTCTGTCTGCTCTCTTTTCACAAAACAGTAGTACTATTGTGAATTAAATTTGACTTCACAATGAAGTTTCTTATTTTTGATATGCCCAAGTAAAAACAACAACAAAAAATACTTTGCGTGTTAGCATATTTTAATTTTACACTCCTAAAAGACAGTTAATGATGTCCTTTTACAGGTAAAGTGTGGTCACAATTCATGAGCGTATAGCTCATTATAAGGATAATGTTTCACTGTCGACACATACTTTGTCAGAGTGGGCTAGACAGCGTGAATTGGCCAGAATACACGTTTCTCAAAAGGTAAAATATTAAGGCAGTCTCCGTCCATTGTTTTTAAAGACTATCATACTGATTCAGTAAATGGCCCAGAATTATTCCCCCCCAGAATGACATCAGGAAGCTTTCAACCATTGCAGTCATGATTTCTGATATAAAAATCTTCAATGAAAGTATTCCTTCATAAACAGCAGTCCATCTAGTACCCATAGTATTGGATGAGTCAAATGACTTGTTTATAACATGTTTAATGTTTTTTGACTCCTGCCTCCTGATTCACTTCAAGTACTTTGTAATTATATTCCTTGAAAACAGGTTCTTTTAACATTCAGCTTGAGAGTTTTATAAGCTATACAAATATTTTCTTTGTGGTATTTTCTGGTGCTCACAGCCAAAATATACTAGTTCACTTTTCAGAAGATCATTTTATTGATGCTTGAACCTGGGCAATTCAGCTTCTGAAGGGTTCCTCCCAAAACGAGATCTGTCAACCTCCTCATCTGTTCTACTGCAAAGGACGAGGTCTCAATGTTTTAAATCTTTGAATAGATCATGAAAATATTTTGTCAGATGCTGACCAGTAATTTCATAAAGTGATAATGTGACTTTTGTCCTGGTCCCCCCTTCCTTTTGTCATTGGGCTGAAGAGTTTTCGTTAAGCCTTCTAAGGAAGCGCTCCCAATTAAAACCACTTATTCTGGCACCGCTAAAACCCCACACAATAATTTGAAAAAATACCCCTAATTTGAAGCTGTTAATACAACTGTAATTTTATTTCTTGAACATTGCCTGTTGTAGGGTACTGCCAATCTATGAAAACAAACCAGTAATAGCACCATTTGAGAACCACCCAGGGTCAATTGTCCGCTTTTCTTTTTCCTAAATAACCTATTAAAAGACCCCAAGCAGCTGTAACAATAACTAAAAAACCAGCAGTGCCAATTATGCCTGGGTAGTAGTGGTGCAGCACAGCACCAGTCCCAGAAATACTCCAAACCAATCGTCTAGCAATTTTCAATGCCCAGGGTACTCAATCCAAGAAATAGGTTGGCTGTTGTATTGAGGAGGAAGTATATGGTTTTCACATCTCTCATTTTTCAGGATATGAAACTTTAAAGACCACTTCTGTTATAAGGCATAAATATAAGCCTTATAGTTTTTCACTGAAATTGAACTAAGAGTGAGTTGTGCAAAATTTAGAAACATATTGGCATGATGTTCATACAGTTAGGTATCATTTGTGAGTTGCTGCAATTTATGTCTTGTTTATTTGAAAATAATAATGCTATTAGTTTTTAAATAATAAAACTCAGCTATTTATTTTGTCCTTCCTAGATCAATGTCTTCATCTGCTGATCTCTTTTTATATTGCTAAGGTGTCGTGGTTTATTCTCTAGTTTAGAGGATAAAGGTTATATTCTGTAGTATGTTTTTCTCTAGTCCTTCATGTGAAAATCTTATCTTTATTATAAATATCTTGAGGAAAAAAGAATGAGTGCCATGTGTTGTTTGGATACCCTTTAATACTTGATATTTTACAAGGCACACAGTTGGTACTACATAAATTAATTAAATAATTCCATATTTCTAAGGTTTTACATATTAATGGCTATACAAATAATTTTACAATTTAACTATTCTTGATACACTTTCTAATATTACCATCTGTCTTTTTAGTGCATTATTATAGAAAAATGTATTGTCTGAAATGTATAATACTATGCATTATGCTGATCAATCAAGTATTCTGACAATATTCTGAATATTATTCATGGATTAATAATTTTCAAAAAGTTTTTCTGCTATGTCATGTATTTTAATGCTAACCCTCAATTAAACAAAGTTAAATCTTACTGATTCAAGAGACACCTCTTGAGTCTCCATCAACTGAATTAGTACAAGAAAGAAATACCTGCTGATAGACACTTCTGGTTTATATAATGACAGCTAAGGAAGCTTCTAATTATGTGGATTGACTTAAAATGCTATTAAGTGATATAGAAAAAAATATCTAAATATGTGGTCATAGTTGTGTTTGAAGGTGCAAGAATGTCAAATTAATAATCATTTTAATATTGTTCTTGAGAAAACAAGTAGCCCAAATTATGGAGTTGCTCTGTCATATTGAGGGCAATAGATCTCTTCATGCATAGAAATATAAATTTATATACATAAATTTAACTTTAGATATATAAGGTTAAGTTCCTTCTCATATCTATCTCTATTTTTGCACACCACATCATTCACCTATATTCTGCTTCATTTTTGAGTAGAGAAGGCAAAGAGTGCAAAAATGTTATCTAGTAATTTTTCTATGGACAGACAGTAGTCTAGAAATTGCCGGCATGAAAATGTAGACATTCCCATTGAGCTTGACCATCCTATAGAGTAGTTCACTCTGAGAAAGTGGGTACCTGGATTCCCTACACATTCTGTCCCTCATTCCCATTGAAACTATCCCAAGCCTCCTGACTGCCAAAGGAAAATCAAACTGACTCAAGATGTTGTCCAACAGGGCTACAAATTATCTTCAGTATCTTTTCCTGACCTTCTACCTTCCTCCTATGGGAACTGTTTAGGAATGAACTTATCCCAGGAATTACTATCTCTGAAAGTGGTAACAACAGGAAGGGTATTACAGTGCAGACACACACAGCTATTACCTATAACATTGGCAGGCTAAGTCAAGGTTTTCTTTCTTTAAAACATCTAGAAGGGGATGGATGTGTAATCTCATTCTGTCAAAAATGCTGAAGATTTTCATATATCACTGTGTTTCAAAATAAATTACGTGCATAGTAGTGCTACATGAAACCAACATCCAGCACTGAAATGTTTCTTCACTGAGTTGTGATGCTTTTTTATCTCCTGAAATAAGAAACACATTTAGCTTGGTTTCTATGATCATCCTGAAAATAATGCTCTCTTGTTTTGGCATAAAGTAGAAACATACATTTTTAATCAAGAAGTATGCTTTTCATTGAGAGAAGGGACAGCCGGCACCTCAAGCTGACTTTAAAGCGGTTTTGTAGAGTTGTGGGGGCGGACATGGCCCACTTCACCCACAGCTCAACATACTCACTGCTGACATCAGGGCTGGCTTCAGACGAATGTTATAGAGTGAGGTTTCACTCACTTCTGTCAAGCCTCCTCTCCCACCTCAGGATGAAAAAGAGAAATGGCATTTCTTTTAAGCATGGATGCCATGTTCAGCCTTATTCCACAGGCTTTATTTTTGACTTTTACCTCCTGCATGGTTGATGGGAAATTGCCAATAGTGTTGACTCTCTCTTATACCCCATCCATTTTTTATTCTTTTTAGCTAAATTTGTATAAAAAGCTTTATTGACATGTGCCAAGTCCCAGTTCGCTCATTATTCCCTGATACTACACAAAATGAGTTGCAATAAATACAGCACTGAAATTCTGAAATTACTAAATGCACCCATTTCTATAGTTAAATACCAAGAAAGACAGAAGGGAATTTACAGTATGCTTCAAAGGGGGGAAAAAAGCCTCCTCCCAATCTAATAAAATTTGGTAGCTCGGGGTCACTTCCTAATAGGTGCTACTTCCTCTATTTTAATAAAGGTATTTTAACACCTGAGTTCTATGCCAGATACCATTGTCATTTTTTCCACTGACTGGCTCAACTAACTGCTGGTGGGGGCCAGACACTCTTCAAACACGACTGCTGAGTGCCAAACACAACTAACATGCATATGGAAGAAGCCAGGGAAAGCAGCACCCCCCTAATTATAGCCAAAGGCTCACAGTCCAGCGAGCTCACAGGAACTTCTGGGGTGGATGGGGGTCAGGAAGCTCCTCAACCACCATCCCCGAATTGGCAGCTATCCTTTCCCACCCCATCAACACACAGTCATTTTTTGCCTGCCAAATCCTTGTCCAACCCCAATTCAAATCTATTTATACTTGCCTTTCCTATTTCTGGGCTCAGATGTTAGCCCATACGGTGTGTTGACCGGCACTAAATGTTACTGTGAGAGACCAGCATGTGCCAGCTTCCTTGGTTGCTGACAGCAGGGAGACAAAAGTTCTGACTATCCGAAGGGACCATGCTTCATCCTCCTAGCATACTGTAAGGCTGGGCTTGGAGAGGTGGCAGTGAGGTTCGACTTACAGCCCGAAATCGCCTAAAACTGAACAGTTTAATGGGTTAAGAGTTGATGCTAGCTAGTCTTCTTGGGCAACAATGATGGATCCCCACAGTGGTTCTCAAACTGGTGTGTGCAAAAATCACCTGGGGAAACGTGTCGGGTGATGCAGGGTTAGGGCTCGCCTACAGAGATTCTGATTCCATCCGGGAGGGACAAGCCCAGGAAGCAGTTTTCAGTTACCCCTAAAGGTGACTGTGCTGTCAGTGTTCTGAGGCCCTCACTTTAAGAAGCAATGCTGGGCCTACAGCGTTCTCCCCCCCCCGAAGACAAGGCCACATTTCAGGAGTGGGGGGATTAGCAACCTGATTTAAACACTTTAGTGTTGGAGTGCTTATTTAATTCAGATTTATTTAAAGATTTGGAACACTGAACTTTGTTGTAGAAACTTTTTTAAAAATTCTGAGGTGGAATAACCTTCTTTTCTGAGTTCAGTTTTAACAAGAAATGCTATTTGAAGACTGTGGTCCTCGGTTTGTGAGGTCTGAGCATAAAAAGAAAATGAAGCCCTACAAGTTGGACCTTCTTATGTAAAACTAGACCTCATTCTTTTTAAGAGGTGTGACCTTGGATCATTAAAATTTTTCTGAAGAGAAGAAATCTGGGATAGATAGCTTTCCTGATAAAATGTACAGTAGAAATTGTAAGCAGCTTATATAGTGCTCTGTCCTTTATGCTGTTTTAAGGGAGTACTTAAATGAAAAGGAATGTTTTAAAGTTAACTCAGCTGAAATCTGTGTAGAACAGAGCGAGCAATCCCCAGGGTGCCTAGCTTTTGATATGTTCTCTTGCTTCCCTCTTTATAGATAACTTAAGAAAACATTGCCACCTTCCCATTTGGGGGGACTGGGGTAGGTGGGTGATTCTGTGCTGTGAGCCAATAGGACAAAAAACAGCACATTTCAATAACAATAAAAGAAGTGAGTTTTATTCACAAAATAGTGTAAAGGAAAGTGAATTCTTTGTTTCAGGAGTCAGTTTGTAGGTTTGGGTTTTCAGAGTAGAAAAGCAAAAAGTAAACACTTCAAAAATTGAAAAGGAGGTACATGTGGATTGGATTGAGGGGATGATGTGTGAGGATGTGAGCGGGGCAAAGAGTAATGAGATCCTAAACAAGAGCTTGTGTTTAGATTAATAGTTAAACCTAATGGTTGCTTTAGGAACGTTGGTGATTATAAAAGACTGTGTAGGATAATGTGGTATTATTTCTTTCAGAGAAAATATGTATCTATATTACTGCAGATATAAAAATCACATGATGTGAATTTTCTTTTTTTTGGATATAAGCAAAATGCTAGATAGCTCTTAAGCAATAGGACAATACTACAGGAGAAAAGCTTTTGAAGATAGACAGTACTCAAGTGTCTATAGCAATCTGTAGCTCTTTGTTTCGTTTAGTTCTCTTCTTAAGGTTTACATACTCATTGGATTTAAAAAACAATGCAAGATACCAATCTGTCAATACATGCATTACATTGTGTGATGAGATTTGGTCAGAGTCCAAGGTGCATCTGGGTAGAGGAAGCTGTTAAATGAAACAATAGAATATTTACCAGCAATGAAAATATTATCTTTACTTACTACACTAATATCATCTGGCATCAGAACACTGAGGACTTCTAAATAGTTTTCTTAACAGAAATGCCACCCGTTTCCCACCCTGAGGTGTGGAAAGAAATAAAAATAAATGACCTCCAGACTTCTTAGTAGTTTTAAAGAAATATTTTGGATGATACACAGTTAAATATGATATAAGGGCTTCTTATAATTTATTATAATCCAAAATCAAACACACTTTCTTCACGCAATGGTAGTTTATACCAAAGGCAATATACATGTAACTGCTAATAGGAGTTGTCCGGCCATTTACAGGTAGGTGTCAATAAGCTTTTTATTTTGCAAAGGGAGTTTATGAAGTTACCAGTTCCCGGTAATTGCTGTGATGGTGTATGTGGCAGCTGATATGCAGTAAGTTCACAGTGAGCCCATTCTGCAACTTACTCTAACAGAACCCTGCTATGGGTTATCATAGATATATCAAATATTTAAAGATGTCCATTTTTTGTTCCACTTAATGTGTATAACAAGATAGTTGGATACTCTACTAAAAGCATATCTCTCTGCCTTCATAAAGAGTTCTGGAAAGAAAGCAAGAGACATTTAAAGCATCAAAGAGACTGATGAATAGGGATGCCAGGATATTCAAATACATTTAGAGACAGTATTGTCAAGCTGGTTTTCTGAGCCATGATACTAAAGATAGTAGGAGCCAGCAAAGAAAAGAACTCTGTAGAAATGCAAATGTCCTCAATGTTGAATCTATTAATCCATTGCACACTTTCTTCTGAATCATACTTACTCAGATGTACAGGCAACAAAAAGTATTTAGAATATTTGCATAATTTCAAACACCCAGTTCATAAATTATTTATTGGTTGTGGTCAAATGAATGTTAGCTATTTCATAATTATCTTTTGTGTAAAAGGTTGCATGGTTTACAAAAATATTTCAATGGCAATTGAATATCTGTAGCTTGCTTAAACAGTGAAAAAAATAAATGGTACTTAATTACGTAGCACTGATGTACATTTTTCTCATGTTCAAAAGTGCTAAGCAAAATTACATTTAATTTGTAGTTTTATCCTAAATGAACACCAGATATTTACAGTAAAAAAAATCATGGGCTATACTCCAGGATTAAGCCAAAGCATTAACATGATAGTGTAGTATATAAATCAAATAATCAGGCATTTATACCGTATGTCCAAGGATTTATGAGTTATAAAGTGATAGACACCTTAGAACAGGCAACTTCAGGAATCACTGGTTCAATATTTCACTTTGGCAGCTTAGAAAATCATGGCACATAGAATTTGATTGTCTTAGCCAAGACTGAAGAGACCAGGTACTACTAACTATGGTGGCAAATTTCCTAATCCAAACCATTTCCCCTTACCCCACATCAGTTCAATCTTTTGAACAATTGTATTCCTTTTCATGATCATGAATAAAATCTTAGGAAAATCTTGAAGCCTGAACACTTGTATTTGAGTTTACTAGATCCATTAGAAAGACAAATATGCTGGAGGAAAAGGCTAGGTGGTACAGCTTATAGAAAGGTAATGTAAATACAAGTTGTATCCCTGGAAGTTTGATTCCGTAAAAGACAATTCAGAATCCAAATATAAATGAGTCACTTAAAGGATTTACTTTTCATTATATGACTAGTGGACATGCATTTTCTTTTTTGCATGAGTGATTTTGGAGCCTTATAAATGTTATTTAAAGATAAGATATACTTTATGCTGAGAGGAGAGATGGCAAACTTTTACTTAGGTAACAAACTTTAAAAGTGTTATATACCATGAGAGATCTGTGTATTAGTTGACTAGGACTGCCATAACAAAATACCAGACTGGGTGGCTTAAACAACAGTGATTTATTTTCTCATAGTTCTAGATCTTGAGGCAAGAAGTTCAAGATCAAGGTAACAGAAATTTTGGTTTTTGCTGAGACCTCTCTTTAGGGCTTGCAGATAGCCACCTTTTTGGTATGCCTTTACATGGCCTTTCTTCTGTGTGTGTATGGAGAGAGAGAGATCTCTGGTATCTCTTCCTCTTCTTATAAGTATGCCAGTCCTATTGGATTAGGGTTCCCAAGCGTATGGCATTATTTACCCATAATTATTCATGAAGGTGCCATCTTTACATATTCTCACATTTGGAGGTTAGTGCTTTAACATAGGAAATTTGAGGGGATTCAATTCAGTTAATAGCAGTATAGGAATATAAAAATGCAGAAGTTTTGGATCTGAATAGCAAGACTTGATTATTTTACATTTCTGTGAAACAAGCAACCACAAAAATTTCAGAAACATACAATGAACATCTTCTTTTATGTCATGTGTCTGTGGGAGGTCAGTTGGGACAGATCTGCTTCACTTGTTGCATTCTGGAGCAGGAACAGACTAGAGTGAGGCAAAAGCGGTGCCTAAGACACATAATTTGAGGAGAAACTTTCATAGTGGTTCAAGTATAAGTATAGTATTTGTATAACCCTGTCAGTCAGTGCTTTCTTAAATTTTGAGCCATTGGCATCTAATCAGTCTAGTTCTAGCCCTGAATTGGAGTCCAAGCTGGGGAGGCAATAGCTACCGG